>JAADYG010000036.1:0-91348 GCA_023338115.1 Phytopythium boreale
CGCCGACTTCACGCGCAACCTGCGCGTCGCGCTGACCGAGAGCAAGGTGACGGTGCTGTCGAACCTGACGATCCTGATCGAGGACTACGAGGGCGAGGAGATCGACATGGCCGACGGCGCCGAGGCCGCCTTCGACATGAGCCTGGACAGCGACAGCGCGCTGGGCACCGTCGAGGCCGCCGACAGCGACGACCAGCAGGAAGCCGCCGGCTCGGCAACCGCCAGCGCGTCCGCGTCCAGCGCCTCGACGTCGGGCAACACGAGTGTCTCGGCGCTCACGTCCGGCGCGTCCTCGACGGCCGGCGGCTCGATGGCGATGGCGGCCGTGGCGCTGGTCGTGGTCGCCGCCGCCCACGCGCTCGTGTAAAGCACCGCGTGAGTCTGTAGATGCCAGTCGATGAGTGGTGTGTCTGTCTGTCTGTCGGTGTATGGTTGGTCGGAGCAGGGAAACGAGCTGGAAGCAGCAAGAGAAGCCGTCATTTGAACTCCATTTGCTCTCTTTCTCTATCTATTATATACGCGAAAACGAAAACTGCGGCATGGCAACACCGCCGCGCGCTCAGAACCGGGCCTTGCGCTGCTTGGAGAGCTCCTTCTTGGCCATCTTCTTGTCCTCCTTGGTGAGCGCGAGCGGCTGGATGATGGTGCCCGCGCGCTTCATGAGCTTGGGCGCCGTCAGCTTGTTGGTGGCCGACGGCGTGTTCCAGTCGCTGCCCAGCGGGTTGCGCATCGCCTGCTCGTACTCCTCGCGCGACGTGAACGGGTACGGCACGTTCGCCACCGTGAACTTGGCCGCGCGCTTGTCCTTCTTCTCGCTGATGAGCACGCGCTCCAGCTTGGCGTCCTTGCGGCTCGCCAGCACCGCCTGCTTGGTATCCGCGGCCAGCTTGGCGGCCTGGGCCTCGCGCTGCTGCTGCCGGCGCGACACGCCCACGCCCTCGCCGGCCCAGCTGCCCCAGCCCGTCATGCCCACGAGCCGCGCGATCTCCTTGCCCTTCTTCACCTGCGTGTCCGCGTCTGCCAGCGCCTCCTTCTCGCGCGCGATCTCGTCCTCGTCTTCGTCCGCGAACGCGAACGCGCGCCGCACCAGCTCGTCCTGCGTCAGCGCCGCCTTGCCGTCCGCAGCGCTAGTGGCGTCCGTGCTGTTGACGTTCTTCTTGCCCTTCTTGCTCTTCTTCTTGGTGCTCTTGCTGTCGTCGCTGAGCGGGATCGCGTCCGTCGCCGCAGACGCCTCCAGCTTGCGCTTCTTGCCGGCCTCGGCGCCCTTTTCGACCGACTTGGCCAGCGAGTCGATGGCTGACGCCACATCCGCACCGCTCTGCTGCTGCTTGGCGCGCTGCTTGGCCTTCTTCCCGTTGCGCTTCTGGGCCTTGGTGCCCGCCGTCGACAGCCACGGGTTCTCGCCGCCCTGTTCAACGTCCTCCATGGCCTTGTCCTCTTTCTTGGCACCGTTAGACTCGATACGAGTGTCCTTCGCCTTGTCGTCAGCCACCTTGTTCTTCTGCTTGCTCTTGCCGTCCGCGCCGAGCTCCAACGTCGGCGCGTCGCTCGCCGCCACCTCCACGGCCGCCGACTTGGTCTCGCCGTCGCCCAGATCCACAGCGATCGCGCCCGACGCGCGCGCCGACAGACCCGTGTCCATGCTCACGGTGCCGAGCTGCAGCGAGCCCTTGGGCAGCGCCTTGTTCACGGCCTGGCGCTCCTCCGCCGTCGCGCTGACGCTCTTCTGCTTGAGCTCCTTCTTCTGCTTCTTGCTCTTCTCGCGCGCGGCCTGCTCATCGTCCGAGTGCACGTAGTTCTCGCCGTCCGAGAGCAGCCCGTCGCCGTCGCCGCGCAGCTCGCGCAGCAGCTTCTCGGCCTCCGAGCGCGCCTTCTCGCGCTGCTTCTGCACCGCGCGCTGCATGAACTTCATGCCGTGCAGGCCCTTGACCTTGCCGGCGTTCTGCGCGTCCTCGTCGATCTCCGTCACGAGCGCGTCCGCCTGCTTGGCTAGCCGCTTCTGCAGCCGCGAGACGGCGTCTTCGTCCTCATCGTCGTCGTCGTCCTCAACGTCGTCGTCATCGTCGTCGTCACTGTCGACGGCGTTCATCTTGCGGCGCAGCTCGTCGCCGCGGCGGAGCTGGTCGGCGATCGCCGAGCGCGTGTCGTTGTCGGCCAGCACGCCGCGCTTGAGCTGGTGCTTGACCCACTTGGACGTGTTGGTGTGCTTGAGCGTGAGCCGCTCCTCGGCGCGCTTCTCGGCCAGCTCGTCGTCGAGCTTCTGCGCGAGCTCCGGGTCGAGCTCGCGCAGCTGCTTGCGCTGCTTGTCGGCCGCCTTCTTGTCCTGCGCGTTGCGGATCTTGTGGTATAGCTTGCTCTTGATCTTCTTGATGCGCTTCTGCTTCTGCTCCTCGTAGAACATGAGCGCACGCAGCTTGGCCAGCTCCTTCTGCCGCTGCTGCACCTCCTGCACCGAAACCTGCTTGCGCTCAAGCTCCTCGCGCTCGCCCTCAGCCACTGCGCGGTCGCTCAGGTCGCCCGCGCTCAGCAGCGCCGCCACGCTCTTCTCCATGTCCGTCTGCGCCGAGAACTTGCTCGTGAGCGCGGCCGACGTGAGCGTGTCCATCTTGGGGCCCTGCTGGCGCAGGTCCAGCGTCTCTTTCTGCCGGTTGCGCCGCACCACCGGCTGGAACACGTCCATCTCCTTGGTCTTCTCCACGTACGCCGTCTTGCGCGCCGCGCGCTCCTCCAGCACAGGCGCCACCGCCGCCTGCAGCGCCGCGCCGCCGTCCGTCTCAATATCGCGCACCTGCCTCTTCACCTTGGCCAGGTTGACGCCCGCCGTCTTGCCCTCTTCATGGTCGCTCGCGTCCTTGTCGCCGTCGCCGCCCGCTGCGGCCGCGCCCAGCAGACTGCCGAGCGTCAGCGCGCCGCCGCCGCCCACGCCCGTGAGCGCCACGCCCGCCGAGCTCCGCAGCACGGACGTGTCGATGTCCTCGAGCTTCTTGGGCTTCTTGGCCTCCGGCACCAGCCCGTCCACGAGTGAGTGCAGGTTCGCGAGCTTGCTGGCGTCGTCCTCGTCTTCCTCCTCCTCATCGTCGCTGTCCATGAGCGCGGCGTCCTCCTCCTCGTCGGCAGTCGAGAGCCGCGCGGCCGGCGCCGAGCCCAGCATGTCGGACAGCAGGTCGCCGCCCGCCTCCTCTTCCCCGTCATCTTCCTCTTCCTCCTCGCTGCGGGCCTTGCCGCCCTTCTGCTTCTTCTGGAAGAACATGCCGTAGTCCTGCTCGTCCTGCGAGTCGAAGGCCTCGTCCTCCTCGAGCTCCGAGTCGTGCTCGAAGGTCTCGGGCGCCTCGTACTCGTACACGCCGTCCACGTCCATGTTGGCGTTCATGCGGCGCTCCTCCGCCGCGTCCTCCTCGTCCGAGAACACGTCGCGCGCCACACCGCGCTCGCTCGGCTGCCGCGCCTTGCCCTTGCCCTTTCCCTTGCCCTTGGCTTGGCCCTTGGCCTTCGCCACCCCGCGTCCGCGCGCCATTTGCTCCGGTTACAAGAGCGGGAATATACCGAGGGGAAGGCTCGAGGCACTTGGTCGAATGGGTCGCAGCTCTTGGTGATTGGCGTCGGGTTTGGTGGTTGCGCGCCGCTCCAGGGCGTTAGGTGCGCGTGCGCACTTACGAGGGGTTTCGTGGCAGTAATTGAATTCACGTGAACAATAATGTGCGTTCTATTGTATTTATCGACATGGAATGCGTATTACACTTGTACTTGGACGACAAAATTGCAGTAATTGACAATTATGACGATGGCGACGGAGATGGCGCCGCGCTGGGCGTGACGCCGCGCTTGCTGAGCTCGGACGCGAGCAACCGGAGGTACGACGGGTGCAGGTGCGTGCCGTCAAGAGCGAGCTCCGGGCGAAGCTGTCGAGGCACCAAAGAGACCACTCAGTGAGTCCATGGACGGGTATCATGATCAACAACTCACTATGGGGAAGACGTTGCGTACCTTTGGCGGCGAGCCCTCGAGCAGGTCGTTGAAGAAGTCCAGCCACCTGAGGACAGACACAGCACAGCACCAGAGCAGGCGTCAGGCCTCAATACCGCCGGAGAGGTGAAAGCAGGAGCAAGGCGAACGCACGTGCAGATGGAGCTCTTGTCGACGCGCTGGCGGAAGAGCTGGTTGTACTGCGTGACGAGGTGCCGCGTCTCGTTGAGCACAGGCACGACCGGGTGCACGAAGACCTCGAACTCGTACTTGTCGACCACGTCTGCGAGCACCTCCATGAAGATGCCGATCGTGTGCCGCATGCCGTGCTCGATCGACTTAGGTATGGACGACGACAACCACAATGTCAGTCATCACACCATCGAAGCAGCCTCCACACACACACACGTCACACTCCACTCTCACCTCGTATTTGCACTTCTCGACGGCGCTGAGGATGCCCTCGCGGCAGTCGATCTCGCCGAACAGGAAGACAACGCGCGAGCGCGGCGGGATGGTCGCGAGCACGCGCCAGAAGTTGATCTTGGGGTAGAACGTCGACTCCTTGCGCAGGTGCCAGTGCTTGAGCCCCGTCACGAGCGCGGGACGTAGCAGCACGCGTCGCTCCCGCTGCTGCTCGCCGTTTTTGCTCGTGGGGGGCAGCGAGATCTCGCGCCACGCGGTCGCCAGCGTGTGCGAGTCGCCACAGACGTAGATATCGCGCTCGCTACTGGGCGGCAGCACCCAGAGCGGCGGCGCGTCGATCGTCAGCAGCTGAGCAATGCACGCGTAGTAGGCTTGTTCGTTGCGGATCGTCGTGCGGTGCAGCTCCCGGGCGACGCGGATCGGCTCCAGCAGCGCGATCAGCCGCGGCAGCGCCCCCAGCTTCCCGTTCACGAACAGGATCTACGGTCAGAGCACATACACAAGAGGAGAACAGATCAGTTGCACGCTTTCAAGAGCCCACGCACGAAACTAGAACGGACCTTGACGATCGTGAAGAAGCACGCGAGCAGGTCCAGCTCGTTGTCCAGCAGCGGCAGCCGCTTGTTGTCGGCGATGTTGGCCGCCGTCGGCACCGACACGACCTCTTTTCCCTGGCTCCTCTTGGTGCCGCGGAAGATGACGCGCGCGTACCCGCCATGCTCGTTCACCCACTCGACCCGCGGCAGTCGACGCGCTGCGGTACTAACACTTTGATCCCCACTCGCTGTGACCTCAATCGCCTTGTCCCCATGATCATGCGCAACGCTGTCGTCGTGCGGGTGCAGTGATGTCGCCGCCCACGCGTCCTGCTCGTCCAGCGCCTTGAGGAACGTGCCGGCAGTGAGGCACGCCGCGCCGATGCCGACGCCCACGGACGCCCACGTGTTGGCCCGCAGGAACTCAACGAGCACGTTGTACGTGCGCTCGTGCTGGTGCCCGACCTCGAGCGAGTGCGCGTGGTTGAGCGCGTAGCTCGCGCTGCTCGGGTCGCTGAGCCGCGCCTGCTGGAAGCACTGCACGCTCGCCTCGAGCGCCCCGTAGTCCTTGAGGATCGTCGCGATGAACGCGTACGCGGCGCCTGACGACGGGCTGCGCGCGGGCACGGCGCTTTGCAGCCGCTCCATGGCGCCTGGCGCCTTGAGCAGCGACACGAGCGTCTTCTTGACGGCGTTGTCGTTGGACTTGCCGACCAGCACGCGCAGCGCCATGCTCAGCGCCTCGCTCTTCTTGCCGCGGTCGTGCGCAATGCGCGCGTAGAGCAGCAGCGCGTCCAGGTTGACGAGCGGGGCCTGCAGGTCCGGCAGCATGTGCATGACGAGCGCGATCGCGCGCTCCTGGTGCTCGGGCGACTTGGTCTCGTACAGCGCGCGCGCGCGCAGCACGTCCATCTGCGTCTCCATCCACTCGCGCTCCTTGACGTCCGGGAAGAAGGGCCGCTGCGCCGCCCCGGCCTTGGGCTTGGCCTTCTTCCTCCTCTTCTTGGCCGCGGTGGGCACCGCGGGCGCGCTGTTGTTGCGCAGAAACACCTGCAGTTCGTCCAGGATCTCGACCGCGCGCATGTACTTCTTGGTCTCCACGTAGCAGCCGGCGAGCCGCAGCGCGCACGTGAACGCCAGCCGCGCGTACGCCTTGGACGCGGCTGGGCGCAGCGGCGGCGCCTTGGCCTTCGCCTTGAGGCTCGACGCGAGCGACTCGAGCGTCGCCGCGGTCGGCTTGGCCCCCATGCTGCCGGCGGCGCTGCTGCTGCTGCTGCTAGGGCGAACGCCTACGCCGTCCTCATGCAGCGAGGGCCGCGCGAGGCCGTGCGCGCGCCAGCACTTGAGGAAGTAACGCTTGGCGGCCTCCTCGTGCCGCCCGTTGGCCAGCAAGATGTCACCGAGCGCCAGCAGCGCCTCCGGGTTGAGCGGCTCGGCCGGCAGCACGATCGTCTCGTGCAGCTCGCGCGCCGCGCGGAACTTCTGCTGCTTCATCTGCGCGCCCGCGAGCTCCAGCACGGACCGCAGCTTGGGGTCGCGGCTGTCGTCTTCCTCCTCGTCATCCTCGTCCTCGTCCGCGTTCACGTCGTCCGTCTCGCAGCCGTCGTCATCCAGGTCGGGCGCCTTGGCCGCCGCCTTGGTCGGCCCCACGCTGCCCGTAAGCTCGCTCTTGGCGCCGCTCTCCGCCCTGCCGACGGGCCGCTGGCTGTTACGCAGGATGCTGAGCAGGCGGCTCGTGTTCTCGGCCGCGCCGCCGCCGCTCCGGCTCAGGCGGAGGCTGCCCGGCGACTTTCTGGCGACCACGAGCTCGAACCCGCACGCGCCGCTGCTGCTGGGGGCCGCCAGCGCGCCCGCCGCGAGCTGTACGGGCACGTCCAGGTGCTCGACGCGCCGCCGCCGCGTGGCGCTCTGCGCGGCCTCGACGAACACGTCCAGCTCGTCCAGCGGCAGCGGGAAAGCGCGGCTGAACTTGGCGGCGTACGCGGCCAGGAACGTGGCCAGCACGTCGCGCACCGAGGCCGCCGGTGCCACGGGCAGCGTCACGCGCTTGGTCCACGCGTCCGCCTCGCTGTCCGCCTCGTAGTGCACGTACAGCTTCATGCTGAGCCTCCCCGCGCGCTCGCCGGCCGTCTATGAGGTGGCGAGCGTGGAGAAACCCTAGGGTTTAGCGGCGACTCCACACGTTGAACGCACGGGGTGCAGGGGGAGCAACCAGCGGAAATATGAGTAGGGTGCGAACTACCTGCGCTTTGTATGGGCTGCGGGTACTGTACCGTACCGTAGTCGCCCAACGCAATGGATACGCCCACCCACAAACCAGGGAAGAACGCGCGGTATACTGAAACCAAGAGAACGAGGGTGTGCGTTTCGGTCTCCGTCGTCCCCTCCTCCCTGCCCTGCACTTCCCAGCTTGTCACGCTAGACGATCGACTGCTGCCACCGTCTGGTACAAATGGAGTGCCCGCCCCCATGCCTTCAATCCCACCATGCGGCCAGCAGTGCTCGCGAGTAGGGAATGAGTGAACTAATGTTACAGTGTGAGCGACGCCTTCCGACGTCAGCGCCGCTGCCACTCGGAGGCGCCGCCCGACCTGGTTGCGCTGCGAAGCGCACCCACACTTGGTACCATGAACGACGACTTGTTTGTTTGTCTTTTTCATTCCTTTTTACTTAATGGCGCGCGGCCGCCGTTACCAGCACTCCCGCCCTCCCTCCTACTCGTCCGGCGTCGCCGTGTCCCCTCCCTCGAGACTGCGCGCTCTACCGACCTGGGAATGACGAAAACCGCGCGAGACGGAAGTGCCGCTCGGCGAGCGGCCAAGGCGTTCCGGCGGGTCCGCGACGACGCGTCACACAATAAAAGCAGAGCGGAGAGCGGGGCGCCGGCCGCAGCGATCAGTCGGAGCGTCCGCCGGCCGCGCGCTTTCCCCCACGGGGTCCCTCGCTCGGCGCTTATTCGTCGTCGGCGTGCGTAACGGCCTTCTGCGTCTGCTGGGCGTCGTACCACTTGTAGAATCGGCTGATCTTGTTCATCTGCTCGTCCACCTTGCTCTGGTAGAGGACGCCAGCGGCGACGCCAAGCGTGACGCCGATGACGATGTCCTTCAGGGGGCTGATCATGGTTGCGAACGAGGAGGCGGGCGACTTGCGGGGAAAGGAGCACACTCGGGTCTGCCTGCGGGTCTTTCTGTGGCAAAGGGGGGAGAGCGAAGGGGGGCGAGGGAGGGCCACAAGACCAGCAGAACGGGGGGCAAGAGGACGGAGGGCGTAACGAAATGCGGCGACGCTTGTGGTTTGTTGTTATAGAGACTGGCTCGGATAGACACGAAGCACGAGCACGACACCCCGTCTTTCACGTGATAGGTGATCACCAGACACCAGAGATCACTATACCCTCTCCAATTTGTTCAGCTCAATAGTGTATTATAATGTCTATTACCTTTAATATCCGATAATTTGGTATTAGATGATAGACTGCGTTGAGGGGTCAGACGTGCTAGCCCAAAAAAACGCGCCCCACCGAAGTACCAGCGTGATTGGCCAAAAAGGATCCTTTCCAGCCAATCAAACCTGATCTAAGAATAAAACCTCGAGCCCTGACGAACCAAGCCGAGCCGGCTCGCTAGGCTCGGCCGTCACTCTTTGAGGCGCATCGTTTGAAACGATTCGTTTCAAGTCCAGCGTGGCGACGCCAAAAGATCCGATCCAGGTCAATCGATTGACACACAACACCATTCGCTCAATGCTGGTGAAGGCGTCGCCGCGGGAGGCGCGCGCGCTAACTGCTGCTGTGATCGCGGCGGCGGTCGCGCTCTTCACTACGTGGAACGCGGTGCGCAACGGCTTCGTGTGGGACGACCGCGCCGCCGTGCTCACCAACAAGGACGTGCACGGGAGCGGCGGCGGCAGCTCGCTGGCCGAGCTGTTCGCGCACGACTTCTGGGGCGCTGACCTGCGCTCGGCCGACAGCCACAAGAGCTTCCGCCCGCTCACAGTGCTCTCCTTCCGGCTCAACTACCTCTTCTCGGGCTTCCGGCCTGGAGCGTACCACGCGGTCAACTCGGTCGCGCACGCGGTGTGCAGCGTGCTCGTCTGGATCCTGGCGCGTAAGCTGCTGGTCAAGCGAGGATCTTCGTCCGAGAAGGCGCACCATGGTCCCAACGAGGCAGCCGGCGGCGGCGGCGGCTTCTTTGCGGGCCTGCTGTTCGCGGTTAACCCTGTCCACTGCGACGCCGTCGCCAGCATCGTCGGACGCGCCGACCTGCTCTGCACGATGCTCACACTGTCGTCCTTTATCGTGTACATGAACGCCGTTCACTCGGCAAAAAAGTGGACGAGCTGGCTGCTGTTTGTCGCTGCCATTGCGCTGGCCACCGCCTCTTGCATCTGCAAGGAGCTGGGATTCACCACGTTCGGCCTCCTGTTCGTGTACGACCTGCTACTGGCGGCAAGTCGCCACGACAAGGACAGCGAAAGGGCGTGGCAATGTCGGTTGGCGTTGCTTGTTGTGCTGGGCTCGACCCTGGCGGTGCTGCGGGTCTCAATCAACGGCGAGCACCGCCAGATGAAGTGGAACATCCTCGCCAACAGCGTCGCCGTGAACCCGGACCGAACCACGCGGCTGCTCTCGTATGCGCACACCCACGCGTGGTACCTGTGGAAGCTCGTGTGGCCGCGGTGGCTGAGCTTCGACTACGGATACGACACGATACCAGTGATCGCGTCGGTCTGGGACACGAGGAACTGCCTCACGGCCGCCGCCTACCTCGCCGTTGTCGCTGGTGTGGGCTTCGCCGCACGACAGTTCTACCACTCGCACGCCACGAACCAGCCCCAATCCCCGGCACTCATCATGTCGCTCGCGTTCGGCATCATCCCGTTCGTCCCAGCCTCTAATGCGTTCTTCCCCGTCGGCACGGTCGTCGCCGAGCGGCTGCTCTACCTGCCGAGCGTCGGGTTCTGCCTGTTGGTGGCGCTCCTCATCACCTCTGCCCTCGACATTGCCAACAAGTACGCCTCGCTACCGGAGACTCCTTCCAACGAGACACACCGCCGGCGGTGGCTTCGAATAGTATTCAACGTCATATTGGCGTGCTGTGCGTTCGTAGTGGCCACCGGCTGCTTCCGATCGCGAACACGCAACGCGGAGTGGGAAAGCGACTCCACGCTGTTCGAGGCGGCTCTGCGCGTCGCCCCCGCCAACGTCAAGGTGCTTTCCAACACGGTCAAGACGCTGCTTCAGTCGGACCCGGACCGCGCCATCTCGTACCTACGCATCGCCAATGGACTCGCACCCGGCCACGTCGAGACGCTCATCAACCTGGGCGTGGCGTTCGCGGCCAAGGAAGACTACCTGTCGTCGATGTGATACTACGCCAAGGGCATTGACTGCGACCCAAAGCACCCGTCGGTAGGTGATCTGATGTCCTGCTGCGCATTGATTTGCCCGGATTGACCGACTTACATGCGCGTTGTCTGTTGAATGCGACTGGAACTAGCCTCCAGGTTTCCTTGGCGGGACGATGGTCAACTTCTGGCGCAACGCCAACCCCGGATACTCGCAGGAGGACTACTGGGGCAGCCCGACGATCGCCAAGGCCCAAGAACTGCTCGATCACTCCATCTACAACCGCAAGAGCCACTTCCCGTCGCACTACTACAACCGCGGGCTCCTCGCCTACCACACGCACGAGTTCGAGGATGCCATCGAGTGAGTCCCAAGCGGTCCGAGAGTTCATATAGAGAAGTTGATGCTAACAGTGCGTTGCTATCTCTGGCCGCGCAGGTACTTCCGCATGACGCACACGGCCAACGCCGGTATCAAAGAGCGCACGATGGACCCGGAGCTCATGATCGACGAGCCGGCCATCCACAACTTGATCGGCGCGTGCTACCTGGGCATGGGGGACAGCGAGCGCGCCGCGGAGCAGCTGGAGGAGGGCCTCGCGCTGTTCCCCCACGAGCTCGACATGCGCTACAACCTCGCGATCGTTCGGATCCGCCAGGAGGAGTGGGCCCAAGCCAGCGAGCAGCTCACCGCAGCTCTGGCAGCCGCTACTTCCGCCAGCCAAGCGGCGAAGCTCTTGGAGCAGGCAGACCACCTGCGCGGGATGGGCCAACTCGCTGCCGCCCAAGCTTTCGAGCAGAAGACTGTCGACCTGCAGGCTTAACGTGAACAATGGGCTGTGCGTTTGACCGTGTGCTAGCTATCGAAGGTCGGCTATAAGATATACTCCTCCGTTCAGAAGATGGAGCGGAGGAACCGCACGAGACCGTTGCTGTTGGCGAGCGAGATGGCTTCGGCGCGGCCGCCGACCTCGCCCAGGGTGCCGCCGTCCAGGCCGAGGAGGCTGCTGCTGCTTGGGGAGCGCGTGAGCACGGCTGCGGCCGCGTCGCTCAGCATCTTGGCGGCCGACTGGCGCGTCCAGAACTCGCCGAAGTCGATGGAGCAGGCGTCACCCGCGCCCATGAGCAGGTGCTGCACGCGCTGAAGCACCGCGTCGTCCATGAACGGCATGAGGCGCTGGAGACAGTAGAACGCGCGCGAGCCCGAAACGGCGAGCACACTGCTCGCGCTGCTGCTGCTGCTACTCGCGCTGCTGCTGCTGCTACTCGCGCTGCTGCTTCCAGTGGTCGGATCACTCGTGCTCCGTGCGAGCCGCTGCTCGTCCAGAGTCTGGAAGTACCAGTCGCACACTCGTGGCACGTGGATGGCGCGCGCGCCACCGTCGATGCGCAGCTCCGTGGCCAGGAAGCGCGCGCAGGTGCTGTTGAACTGCTCGTCCAGCGTCTCCTTCCGCCTCGGGCTCGTGACGGCTTTGTCGCTGTCGGCGCGCTCGTACACGCGGATCACGCGCGTGACGGCCGGGTCGCAGTTCATCTGCAGCAGGAAGCACGCGCGGAAGTCTGGTCGGTCCAGCGCCAGGTGCTCCGGGATGCGCGAGTGCGTCTGCGTCACGACGCGCCTCGACGTCGGACTGGTCACGCCTGGGCATGACAGTCGAACAGCACCGTGACCAGCTCCCCCAGTTGCTGTCCCAACACCGAGGCCGAAGGGGGAGCGTAGACGTAGTAACGAGCTCGCGCCATCGAGCATCACGGACGCTGGGGGCATGGGACTGCGCAGCAACTCGCGCTCGATGTCACGCAGCGTGAAGCGCACCTGGCGATCGGGGAACCGCGGGTCGCCCACGAGGTACGACGGCACGACCTGCATCTTCTTCCACTGCTGGTGCGAGCGGGGGAAGCCGCCGAACACGAGCGCTGCGTGCAGTAGCAGCGTGTGGTACAGGTGCAGTGCGAACGCCAGTCGCTGGCTGTGGCTCGTGGGGGCCGTGCCGGCCGTCAGCTCGACGTTGTTCAGCTTCTCGACCGCGTCGAGCAGCGCCACGACGGCCGCTATCGTCCACTTTTGCCGGTCCTCGACCGCAAACAGCGCCATGGCAGCTCGCAGACTCGCCTTGACGAGCTCTGCGGACGTCTCAGGGGTTGTTTCAGCGCCTGTGTCACCGCTAACGCGACTCGGACGACGAGAAACCCGATGGCGACGCCACACGGTGCGCTGGTTCAGGCACACGGAGAGCGACTGGTCGTCCAGCGACAGCGCAGGCGCGCAGAGCATGCCTTGCCGCTTGGGATCGCTCGCGAGCTCGTCCAGCCGCTGGTTGAACGCGCGCACAAAGGCGGCGCGCTCGCCACTCGTCTCGACGAAGAGCGTGACCACCTCGAGCACGAGGTGGATCTCGATACCGAACCAGCGCGTCTCCGACCGAGTCGAAGGCAGTGGCGACTGTTCGTCCATACTCTCTCGCTCCTCGAAGTCGCGCAGCACATCCACGTCGTCGACGGCGCGCACCGCCAGCACCTGGTGCAGCGGGACGCTCTTGCTCGCGCGGACCGAGAACGACCGGAAGAACTGCACGTGGCGACGCGTGAGCGCGACCCACTCCTGACGCATGCACTGCGCTGTGAGCACGCGGTACGCGCCCAGCTCGCACACGACTTGCGCCGCGTTCAATTGCGACGGGAGCTGCACGCCAGTGTCGCGGGCAGAGCGCACAGGAGGCAGCGAGCTGGGCGACGTGAGGCAGTGGAGCAGCGTCGCGCGCATCATGCTGAGCGAGTAGCGGTCGCGCGCCAGCGGCGACGACGACGACGGCGACGCGATCTTCTGCAGCGCGCGGGCCACTCGCGCCGTCTCGTCGTCGATCCGGTCGTACAGGAACTCGCGGGACTCGGTCACCAGCCCGCGGAAGCTGCCACGAGGGACGACGCCACTGCTAATCGTCGTATCCTCATCACGGTCGTCGTCGTCGTCGTCGCGGTCCAGAAGCGCCAGCAGGACGTTCTTGACGGTTGACGCGCTTCGGACGACGGTGCGACGCACGCGCTTGGACGGGCAAGGCGACGAGAACGAGGACGCAGCGCTCGACTCGTCAACTGTGAACACGTAGGCGACGCTGCGTCTCCCAGCAACGGGGTCGACGCGCTCGACCCACATGCTGAGCTCGAACTGGAGCGCCGAGAGCGCGTGGGAGGCGGCCGCGAACTGCCGGATCGTTGGTGACAGTGGCGTCTCGTTCGCCAGCAAGAGCGCGCGCCGCAGGCGAGGCTCCGAGCGCACGTAGCTCGCGAACGCGGGCGACAACATGCCGCTGCCGCTGCTGCTGCTGCTACTTCTAGGCGATAAGACTCTGGCGGTCGTACTGCCGTCGTCGCTGCTGCCGCTGCTGCTGCCGCTGGCGCTGCTGCTGGCACTGTTAGAGCGGGTCAGTGGAGACGTCGGGATCGCGATTGGAGCGACTTGAGGGGCGAATCGAGGCGCTCGAGGCGGTAGATGCCGCTCGCTCTCGCGGTGCCGAACCGAGAAGCAGAACAGGTACTCCTTGAATCTGTCCACGTGGCGCTGCTCTTGTCGGTTCGGGTCGCTTACAAGCGCGTAGGCGGACAGGCGGATGGGATTCACGTCGCAGATGCGCTGCAGCGGGACATCGGGCAGGCCCGGCAGGTTGACGAGCTTCCACTGCGCCAGGTCGCAGAACATGGAGTGGAACTGGAACGTGTACACCTTGCTGGCGGAGAACAGTTCGCGGGGCTCTTGCCCAACGGGCAGCGCAGTGCGGTACTTGGCGTGCGTCTCCGACTCGCCAAACGTCTCCTGCCCTAGTGCCGGCAGTCTTGAAGCCGGCAGCTCGTCACGGACGCCCGCGGGTGAGATGACCAGCTCGTCGACCTTTTGATAGAGCGGGAACGCGGCGTGCGGGACCTCCATGCCCTCGTGCTTGCCCGTTTCGACGGCGGTTCCTTCTCCCAGGCTGATGTGCGCGTCCGGGTTGAACTGCTGGACGATCGCTACGAGCAACTGGACGAGTTTCCGAGCCCAGAAGCCCATGTACGCGTCCACGGAGCGCACCGGCAGCTCCCAGGCGAGGTAGACAACGGCGCCAGGCGGCGGCGCGCGCTTGAATTGGCCCTGCACCTGCACCCACAGCAGTCGCTTTTTGTCACCGAAGAACTGGCCCCAGCGCCGCGTCCGTGTGTGCTGGCCGTTCACGAGGAAGAGCAGCAAGCCCTTGAACAGGTCGTTCTCGAACGGGATCGGGCGCTCGCTGTTGATTGCCACCACGGACGCGCGGCACTCGGGGGTAGACAGCTCGTCCGCTAGAGTCAATTGCGACGCCGACTCGGTCGTAGCGCTCGCAGTGTCATCATCACCATCACCTGCGCTGTAGTAGTCGTCAACGTTAACGGGGCGCTCCGAGCTGATGCCTGAGAGCGTCGGGAACGCCCAGTCCATCGACGGGAGCGATGGCAAAGAAGGCAAGCTCGCCCACGCCTCCGCCACGAAGTCGCTGGCCGCGCGACTCGAATCCGACAGCGCCGTTGCGACTACCGACAACGGCGACCAGCGCTTGTAAGAGTCTTGAGGACGCGCCGGAGGCTGCGGCTCCTTGCGCACGAGGTGGTAGCTGCACAGCGCGACGCCCAGCAGCGCCCACGCGACCTGCGCTGGCGTTGCGTCCTCGATCCCGACTGCCCACTCGTCGCGCACAGCAAGCACGCGCCCGAGACGCTGGACGCCCAGGCGCAGCACCAGCACCAGCACCAGCACGACCATTGACGCCGCCGCCATAGCCGCCACGGCCACGCCGCTGCCTCCGCGTTGGAACGCGCCCCGGAGCCGTGCCGCCAGCTCAGCGGTCGCCGCCATTGCTGAGTGCTGTGCTGTGTTGTAGTTAATCGATGCGAAGTGGCGGGGAGGGGGGAGGAGCAACAGTACGAGAGCGACGCTTGGCGCCCGTCGTGGGTGATCTAAATGTGGCGTGTCGAGATCGGAAAGAAGAGGCGCGGCTGAAAAAGGAGAAAGGGACTCCTAACGGCCCAATTTAGCGTTGGCGCGGTCGCATTTCTAGCGCTGCCTGCCGCTCGCCATTGCGGTCGAGTGCGTCGCATTTTCCAGGCATGCCCATCAGTCGACGGGTGCGGTGGCTTTTCACTTGGGTTCAGTATGGACAGGTAGTTAGAGAGCTGCTGGATCGAATGACTTGGCTTCACTATGGATTGGAGCCGTTGGACTTGCGCAACGTTGGACCAGGAACGTTCGAAAGATCGGGCTCAGATTAGCTAGAGGCACAAGCTGATCAGACGAGACAGCATCATGTTACACAACTGGTGGCTTAACGACACATTCACCCCTCTTGCCACGGACCAGATGGGGGCAATAGCGAGATAGACACATCTGATTGGCTGATCGGGCACATGACGACACGTCTGACACAAGACTCAGATCAGCTTTTTCTGAGCCTGACACCAGTCACAGCCTGATTCACTGATTCATGGACGTCACCCAAAGTGTACCACGTTGAAGCGCGACCAGCTACAGTGTATTAGTGTAGAAGGTGACCGTGGAGACTTTTCACAGCCCCTAGTGATGTCAGGAGAGAGCAAACCATGGAAAACACCGGGTAGCGACAAAGCTGCTCGTGCTGTGTTTAATCATTATAAGGCTACGTAGCAGTCGCGAGAGCAAAAACGAAACACAAAGCGACACGGAACTACACGCGTGGTGTGGCAGGATGGGTTGAGCCCCCTGCGACCAGGGACGGCGGCGTCTAGACCTTGCCGGACACGCGGGAGCTCAGCAGGTTCTCGCGCATGTCCTTGGCGTGGACGGTCACGCCGGACGCGAGGCGCGGCTTGACGACCTTGACGTAGTACACGGCGCCCAGCACGAAGTAGATGACGCCGGCGATGACGGACGCGAGGAAGTCGGTGCTGGACGTGCCGCTGTAGATGATGCCCACGAGCGCGAAGAGGCAGATGAGGATGGCGATCACGGCGCCCGGCACGCCGAAGGGGCTGCGGTACGGACGCTCGCGCTCCGGCTCGTTGATGCGTAGCATGATGAAGGCGACGAGCTGGAAGATGTACGACACGATGGCGCCGATGAGCGCCAGGTTGATGAGCACCGAGCCGAGACGCGTGTCGCCGATGGCGAAGTGCAGGATCACGGCGATCACGAACGCGATAAGCGCGCCGATGGTCAGCGACGCGTACGTCGTACCGCGCGTCGGGTGCAGCTTGGTGAGCACCGGCGGCAGGTACCCGTCGCGCGCGATGGCGTACAGCAGCTTGCCCATGCAGAAGAGGAACGAGTGGAAGCTCGAGATGAGACCGACGATCAGGATCCACGTGAAGCCCGCCGTCGTGCTCGTGTCGCCGAAGACGGTCTGGTAGCCGACGAGCAGCGGCGAGGCCGTCTCGTAGAAGGCGTCGGCGCCCGGGGAGATGGCCGAGAAGGTGACGGTGCAGAAGGAAATGACGACCAGCGTGAGGATGGACGTGACGAGGCCGCGCGGCATGTTCTTGCTCGGCTCGACGGTCTCCTCGATCGCGAGCGGTAGCTCCTCAATGCCCAGGTAGAACCAGAGCGTGAAGGACGCGCCCTGGAGCACGCCGTCCCAGCCCTTGTACTCCCAGTCACGCTGGACGACCCACTGGTCGTAGTCGAACACGGTCGCGGCGCCGACGTAGAACACGAGCAGCACGAGCACGGAGAGCACGGTGCAGATGGCCTGGACGCGGAAGGTCATCTCGACGCCCATGACGTTGAGCCCGACGAAGAGGATGAAGAAGATGGCCCACCACATTGGGCCAAAGTCCGTGCTCATGCCCAGCAGCTCGCACAGGTACGACGAGATGCCCGAGTTGGCCACGGCCGCCGTCACGACCACCTTGAGGCACTCGGCCAGGCCGGCGAAGTACCCGGCCGTGCTGTTGATGCCGTGCAGCGCGAACACGTATGGCCCGCCGCCGTGCGGGATCATAGCCGACAGCTCGGCGATCGAGAAGGATAGCACCACGTAGAGCACCGTCATGATCACGAGCAGGATGAAGAGCCCGTCGTAGCCGGCGATCAGCGCGGCCTGCCAGCCAAAGAAGTCGCCCGAGATGACGGCGCCGACGCCGAGGCACCACAGGTGTGGCGTCTTGGCGTAGCGGCGCGCGTCGGCCGAGTCGAGCGCGACGCCCGGGTCGTTAACGCTGAGCGTCGACAGTCGAGCACTCATGGCGGTGGGGCTTGTGG
Organism: Phytopythium boreale; assembly: GCA_023338115.1. Classification (NCBI taxonomy): domain Eukaryota; phylum Oomycota; class Peronosporomycetes; order Pythiales; family Pythiaceae; genus Phytopythium; species Phytopythium boreale. The sequence continues at coordinate 17,512 of JAADYG010000036.1, forward strand.
GTGAGGGGAGGTGAGGAGGAGGCGGTGGGGTGGGGCGTTTGCTGTCGGAGGCAAATCCGAAAGTGAGTCGGTCGATGTTTCGGTTGACATGGCGGCGGCTCATGTACAATGTACCGTATCGCATGCACAAGCGGCGTGCCGTGTGGGCTGATCGTTTGGAAAGGGAGGGGGTCCACGCTCTACCCGCTCTACCTGCCCATGTGCACGTGGGAGGTTTAACCTCGGTTCGCACTGGGCTTCAGTATGCCAGTTCAGCTTTTTTGCACGTCAACGGGTGCACTACAGGTACAGAAAGGAGCCCCCCCACGTTTTACGTTAGGGCACTGTGCCGGCGTTGGGCCGGGCGGAGACCATGTTGTAGGGCAGATGGGTACAGGCACCATAGTGGAGGGCAGAGTGGAGGGCGCCAGCGGAAATCTGCGAGCGTACGGGAGGTCCGGAGCGAGAATCAAATGTGCGAGCGTACGGGCGTACGGGCTCAGGTGGCAGAGGGGGGGGAGGGCTGCTCTACCCAAACACACAGTGTGCAAATCAAATCAAATCAAATCGACTGTGTTTGTTGCAGTAGGGTGGATCCGTGAGGCGGCCCGTCTCTGGGCGACGTCATCACTTGCGTCTTATTGGCTGATCGGACAGCGTCGGCACGTTTTGATTGGATGATTGATGTGGGTTCTGAATGAATCACGGAAAGAGGAGGGGCACAGACTAACATCGGCCACGTTTAAACAAAAGTGTCCTAACGCATTAAAGTAGTCGTATAAACGCATTGGTTTTGTAGCAAAGCAAATATGAAAATAGAACGTTTCAGTAAAATGTGACATTATACGATAAGTATAGATTTGTTTGACAAACTGTAAAAATTAAAACTACAAGTGACGTCAAAACCGCACCGCGCCCTGCCTGCTCGTTCCACTGGCGCTGGTTCGGGAAAGCAGCAGCGGCAACGGGACGCGACACGGAGTGCCCTTTCGGAGCGAGCGTACGCGGATCTGGTGCACAGCAAGAATCGGAAGCAGGAGATGAGGCTCCGCGATGAGCTTGTGGGCGTGCACTTGTCACGCAACGGAAGTCAGTCGGCGTCGTCATCGACGAAGCTAAGCTGCCAGAAAGATGACAGCCTCGAACCGGCCAATCCCGTGCCATGCATGGCATCCTTAGATCGCCGCCGGCAACATGCGGTCCGTGACAACACCACAGCTTCGCCCCCTACTGCACTGAACATACAGTTTACATCACGGTACTGTAGGAGTTGTAGATCGAGATGGCAAAGGTCGCATCTCCCCGACGGAAACCAGAGATTTGTTTGGCTTCCGCACCTTCGCACTTCGCCGCGATGCGAAGCGCATTGCCGCCGCCGACTTCTTGGCGAAGCGCGAAGTGAAGAGAAGGCAACACAAAGACACACGCGAGCCGAGCAGCCGGGGTACACGTCCGTCGTTGAGTGGCATCTTTCGCTCTTGCTGCAGACTCTCCTCTTTTTGCGCGTTAACATTTGCGAAATATCTCGACGGAAGAAAGCGCCACTTCATTTCGACGGTTCCGACTTCCAGCATACTTGAAGTAAACGTTTCCTCGATTTTGCAAAAACAACAAAAATGCAGAAAAACGCTGTTATGATTTGGAAAAAATACATTGGCCTTACTGAACTCAACATTATTTTTTTTAGGTTGACATCAAAATGCCCTCCAAGTTTCGTCGAAAACGCACTGCTGCACCCAAGTACTCTAATATACTTACACTAAAACAAACAAACAAACAAAAGCGTCATACAGTATTGCGCACAAATTACAACTTTTTTTTTTCAAATCTCAACTTCCGGATCTCGCGGCGCGGAGCCGGGCCACCCTCCAGGCTGAAGCCCTGAGCTGGGGGGCACCGGAGGCCATCAGCGGAATCCCCAGCATGTCTGCGCACGCGTGTGGGGCGGAGGATGAGACGCCGCGTACGCTCGCAGACGAGCAGAGCAATGGGTCGGTCCGGCCAAAAGTCGTCCGTGCGCTTGATTGGAAGCGTCAGCGCCGCCCTCTCTGGGCTCGCCCAACGCCCCGTGCTTTGCTTCACTTCACGAGTTTAGCTCGGTAGGGGAGAAGCAAGCGCCGCGCTCTCCTTCTGCCCTACCCTGCTCTACCGTCCTCCCTTGGTTAAGAGCGCTGGGGCCGCCAAGAGCGGTGAGTCTTCCTGTTCAAGGCGATTGCAACCAGCAGACACGTGGCACACTGTTCATATTTGACGCACTCACTCGGCTTCTAGTCTCTCTCTCTCTCTTGTAGGTCGCCCCACGCGGGTCTACACCTTGCTGCCGGTGGCGCTGCTGAGCAGGTTCTCGCGCATGTCCTTGGCGGTCGCGAGCGCGTCGCCGCCGATGCGCGGCTGCACGCGGTAGAGGAAGTAGACCCCGCCGGCGATGAAGTACACGATGCCGCCGATGACGGACGCGAGGAACTCGTAGCTGGACGTGCCGCTGTAGATGATGGAGAAGAGCGCCACGACGCACAGCGCGATGCACGCGACGGCGCCCGGCACGCCGAACGGGCTGCGGTACGGCCGCTCGCGCTCGGGCTCCTTGACGCGCAGGCGGATGAAGGAGGCGAGCTGCAGCGCGTACGACACGACGGCGCCGATGAGCGCGAGGTTGATGAGCACGGACCCGAGCCGCGTGTCGCCGATGACGAAGTGCAGGACCACCGTCACGACGTAGCCGATGACGCTGCCGATGATGAGCGCCATGTAGGCCGTGTCGCGCGTCTTGTGGCGGATCGTGAGCACCTGCGGCAGGAAGCCGTCGCGCGCGATGGCGTACAGCAGCTGGCCCATGCAGAAGATGAACGAGTGGAAGCTCGCGATCAGCCCGACGATCAGGATCCACGTGAAGCCCGAGGTCGTGCTGTTGTCGCCGAAGACGGTCTGGTAGCCGACGAGCAGCGGCGAGGTCGAGGCCGCGATCATGTCGGCGCCCGGCGCGATCATCGAGTTGAAGACCACGGTGCAGAAGGCGAGCACGGTCAGCGAGATGATGGACGACACGAGGCCGCGCGGCATGTTCTTGCCCGGCTCGATGGTCTCCTCGACGGCGAGCGGCAGCTCCTCGATGCCCAGGAAGAACCAGAGCGTGAAGGAGAAGCCCTTGATGGCGCCGTCCCAGCCCGTGTACTGCATGTCGCGCGCGACGACCCAGTCGTCGTACGAGACCTTGGTGGCTGCGCCCACGTAGAAGATGAGCAGCATGACGACGGACAGCGCCGTCGTGATGGCCTGCACGCGGAAGGTCATCTCGACGCCGACGGCGTTAAGCCCCACGAAGATCACGTAGAAGATGGCCCACCAGAGCGGGCCGTACTTGGCGTCCAAGTCGAGCAGCTGCGCGAGGTACGAGCCGATGCCCGTGACGATCACCGCGCCCGTGATGACGACCTTGAGGCTCTCGGCCAGGCCGGCGAAGAAGGCGGCCCGCGGGCCGATTGCATGCAGCGCGAACACGTACGGGCCGCCGTTCGCGGGCACCGTGGCCGACAGCTCGGCGATCGAGAAGGACAGCAGCACGTACAGGACGGTCACGATCGCCAGGATGATGAGCAGGCCGTCGAAGCCCGCGATGAGCGCCGCCTGCCAGCCGAAAAAGTCGCCCGAGATGACGGCGCCTACGCCGAGGGCCCACAGGTGTGGCGCCTTGGCGTAGCGGTGGCTCTCGCGCGGCTCGGCGGCCATGTTGACGCCTCCGGGGGACTCGATCTGGCTCATTCTACCGGGAGGGAGGGAGCTCGTGTGGGGCGGTCGATCGGGTAGCGGGAAGAAGCCGAAGTGATGGAATCTGTCGAGGGAGCGGCGAGAAGAACCGAACCGTCAGGGGGCGAGCTGCTCGCAATACACGCTTGCGGAATCGAGAAGGAGGTGGAGAAGGGGGAAGGATGGGGGAGGAGGAGGGGCTCCACGATGCGGTGAGACTTGCTGCACTGTACACTGTACACTGGTACAGTAGGGCGCCGTTGGAGCTCGTCGCGCGTGACACCCGTCCCGCTGAGGGGGAAAATCGCATCTGATTGGATGAAAAGAGGTCTATGGCGAGCGGCGATTGGTCAATTGGCGGTTCTTTTTGTCCGTACCGCTGTTTGACCCTCCCTCCCCCTCCCACATCCCCAGCGACTTGCTCTCCCAGCTTGGGAGACCACGGTGGGTGAAGCTTCCTTCGTTCGCCCAGCTTACACCGATAGAATCGGGAGGGGGTGTCGCGTCTACTGTACAGTGCTCCTGATCGAAGCCATCCCAGCCGGGCGTGCACCCTATGACGCAATGATACTTGAGACCCATCCCGGCCGTGAAGGGTTCCGATTCGATGACCGAGCGCACTCGAACATACAGTATCGGTACTGCATTGTGCGTCGTTCGATGGAAATGATCTCTCGAGCGGTTCCGTTCCGTAGCATTGCGCTTTTGGCTGGCGAGAGGTGCCGATGCGGATGCATCTCGCGTCTTGCGAGGTGGCGCTCGGTGACGTCGCCGGCGACGCTTGTGGCCACTATTACAGTATAAGCTTACAGTTCGCTTGTGTGCACGTAGTGGCCGGCATGATACTGTATCGCGACTGCATGCACTTGATGATGAAACGAAATCGATTAGACTAGGTTACAGACGACTGCACGCACTTGCCTCGACAAACACTTGCGTAAGTTAGTACGGTATTGATAAACGGGATTGTGGATTGAACTGGCAGCGGCGGTGGTGCGGGGCGAAGGCTCCTCATCCACCTGACGCGCTGATTAAAAGCACCCACCGAGCGATCTGCTGCACACTCGCCCCCGAGAGCGCGCGCATCCTCTCGGCGAGGAGGAGTCGCATCCCTCTCTTCTTTCGCTCGACAACGTGCAGCATGTTGACTGGTGTACACTGGCACAGTAGGGAGACGTGGAGACCGCAACGGAGGGCGGTCGCGTGTGCGGAGCTAACGGTCAACTCTTGCACTGGCGTGACATCTGTGACGGTTAAGATGCTGCTAGCCTGCACCGCCCCCGCGTCCACGCACCCCGTCGTGACGGCATCGCTGGACCGCAGGCCACCGTCCGGACGCGACGTCAATACATGTTGACGCCCGCGCCCTACTTTGCAAGTGGGGAGGGCGTCAACATGACGTTTGAATGTGGTGCCCACTCGACTACTCGGAAGCGAATGCACCGCCCCGATCCTTCAGTGTCATACTCCAGCGCCGGGCGCGGATGGCGTGACGCTGGCTGTTGTCGCGTCGCGTCGCTGCTGCCAGCCCATCTGGTGAGCTGTGGAGAGCAGTTTGACGCACAACGAAACGGCGCGGACCTCACTCGGGGTCAAAACCTCGGAATTGCGCTAAAACGCGCCGTTTAAGCTCCTTTTTAGCCGTTGTCGGCCGCGTCTGACAGACGACGCGGACGATATTTTGCGCCAAGTTACCAGTCGCGCTGCCTGCCCAATGGCTGGTCCGTCGGTGGGGCCGGCCTCCCTCCAAACAGCAGGTTCCAGCTCACCACCTTTGTAATCCAAGAGAGAGGGTTCACATACAGTACAGTGCCTTACCCGTTCTACACCAAAAGAGGGTGCGGAACTGACTTCCCTCCGGGCCTCCTGTCACCTTATTCGGACCAATCACGTGCGTTTGCTGTCGGTTTTGACCAATGCGCGACCTCCGAAGGGCAGCAAGTTCCAAAAGTGGGTGCGGACAGTGCATTGGGGGGGAAGAGGAGCGCTCGACGGACGCGACAACGAGAAACACGCGCGCGGGTAGAGCGAGAAGCCCGTCACTATTATACCTGCAGTCGCCCGCGTGGAGCGCGGAGTCCGGATCGCTGCGCGCCCTACCGTCTCGCACTACTCGCCGACCTACGCGTATCTATCCAACCCAGCAGCAGCAACCGAGGCCATGGGCGAGATCATCCGCGTGCTGCTGCTCAACCCGCTGACGAGCGTCACGTCGCTCGTGTGCCTGCAGCGGCCGCTCGAGTGGGGCAGCGTGCTGTGCGACTTCTACCAGGTCATTACCAACTCGGACGACGAGCCCGAGCCGAGCGTGCTGGCCGACTGCAAGGTGCTGCTGCACCCGACCAAGTCCAAGAACGAGAAGGGCGTCCTCGTACGTGCCCAGCTCTACCTTGCTCTACGCTCGTTGCGGTGGGGGTTCCGCTAACCGAGTGGCTCGCTCCCATCTATCCATCCATGTCATTCAGATCCGCAAGAACGCGCTGGACAAGTCGATCCGGGACGGCGACCTGCTCTCGCTCGAGGGCTTCCGGCTCAACTCGCCGGACGACGGCGGCCCGCCGCCCGAGCTGCTGGACATCGTCGACTCGCTCGACTTCGACCTACCGCCCGAGGTGGTCGTGTCGGCGCCCACGGCGCCGGGCCACTCGGCCTCTGCCTCCGCGCCCTCCTCGTCGATCGCCAAGCCCATGATTAAGCCGTTCGGTGCGCAATCGCAGGCGTCGGCGTCACCGCCGTCCTCGGGTCGGCCGGCCGGCGGCTCGTCGCGCAAGTCCAAGCGCGGCCGTAGCCTCTCGTCCAAGTTCTGGCTCGTCAACAAGCTCGCGGCGAGCGGCAAGATCACGTGCGTTGGTTGCTATTGTATGGTTGGTAGTTGGAAGTTGTCGTGCCAGTGTGCTCACCCTGTGAAATGATTGCTCTCGGGCCGCTGCAGGAAGGAGCAGAAGGACTCGCTCAAGCTGCTGCTGATCGCGTCGGACGACTCGGACCTGCACAAGGCGTTCGACCTGTACGAGGAGACGGGAGATATCGACACGCTGCTGAACCTACACGCGAACGCCAAGAAGGCGTCGTTCGCGGGCCTGCCGCCGCTCTCCACCGACGCGTTCGACTTCCAGCTCACGCAGAACATCGAGAACGAGCTGGACCTGCTGTCCATGTGCAGCTTCACGTCGCCCGAGTTCACGCCGCAGTCGGTGTCGAGCTCCGTCGGCACCAGCAGCAGCACCACCGTAGCGGCTACCTCGGTCTCCATGACGAGCGAGCCGATCCCGTTCTCGTCCGACCCGGCCGACGGCTTCATCGAGCCGCTGGACGTGCTGTTAGACATGGACGCGCTGCCCATGCCGATCGGCCACGGACACGACGCGTCGCTGCCGGCGGCGCTGCCCGGCGACCTGCACGGCATGGAGGAGTGGCTCAAGGACTGAGGCGCAGTGTTGTTATGTATCGTGTGCGTGAGTGAGCGTGGTCTGCGTGTCTTGTCCAAAGGAAGAATCCAAATCAACCAACAGAGTTTAGCCAGCAAAAGTGTGTGCGTTGAGCAAGAAGGAAGAGCGCAAGAGCTCGACTGTATGGATGACGGGGTTCACCAGCCGGGCATCTCCTTCTCCTCCCAGACGCCGGACGTGTACGGGCCCTTGGACGGGTCTAGCGGCGTGTTCTTGAGGTAGTCCTGCGTCCGTTTACCATAAAATGTGTGCATAGGCTCACATGAGACCACTCGAACGTATCCCAGGCGCGAGCGAGGGATATTTAGAGGCCGAGAGACGCACCTGGCGCTTGTCCTCCTCCATGAGGTTGGCGCGGAAGCAGTGGAACATGTTGGCCCACGTGCCCTTGCACTCGTCCGCGAGCCCGTGGCGGTAGTAGTGCGTCACCTGGTTCGTCGGCGCTGCAGCGAAGAGAGAAGAGTGCGTGAGTGATATGGACAGGAAAGCGAAGTGACCACCAGCGCTGCGGGGACGTACTGACGCAGTAGAAGGCGCGGTCGATGAACCAGCTGCACGACATCTTCTTGCCGCCCTCGCCCTCCTCCTGCAGGAAGCGCAGCGCGCGCTCCGCGTTCTCGCCCGGTGCCGCCGCCTCGGCCATTGTTGCGCTTTTGCCAGTCACTACCTACCGTACTGCGCTCTACCAGTGTAGGGTAAATATGTTGTATATATGTCGCATTTGCATCACACAAACTCAATGCCAACATAAATATGTTGACTGTTTGAAAGCATCGTACACTTTTGGCGGTCACGGTACTATTCATCTTATATCAGTAGGTGGCGCGCGAAGACGCGTTCCAGCCCTTCAACTTGAGCTCGTGAAGCTGGTCCTGCAGCACCTTTGTGAGCGCGATGGTGCCGGCGAGCACGCTCTTGAGCTCCTCCTGCACGAGCGACCGGTCCGCGGGCTTGGCGGCGGCTGGCAGCTGCCTTTCGGCGGTCTGCGGGTCGTCCGCGTCGGGCTGCTGGCGTCCGCGGAGGCGAGACACGGCGCTGGCGGGGCGCTTGCCGCCGCCGATCTGGCGCTGCTGCTGCTGCACTAGAGGGTTGCTTGGGCGGTTCGAGGCGGAGGCGTCGACGGGGGCGGAGGAAGACGGCGCTTGGCCCAGCGGCACGGACGCGAGCTTCTCGAACTCGCGCAGTGGAGACGAAGGTTAAGGAGACGACGCGATGGGGATGCAAGTACGTAAAGAACACAGACCACCGCCAAGAGAGGATAGAACGAAGAACGAATGGTGGAGGAGGATATGGAAGATCTCGACCGAGATGACGCGGTCGCCCTTTGGCGGGTCGCTGACGCGGACCATGTGCGCGCCCTCGCGGGTCTGGACGGGGACAAGCAAAGAAGCGCGCAACGACATCGGGTAAGTGGCACGGTTGGGTCCTCGACTGGGAGTGAGAGGAACTCACGGGCGCGGCCGCGAACGTCTTGCTGCCGCCGGCGTTGGCGACCATCTTGTTGGCTTGCTCCTGTGTCATGCAGACGACGTCAGAGGCATTCGAGAGAGACATGGACGTTGCAACGCATCGCATCGGCAACCGTACAATCTTCTGCGCGATCTTCTTGCGGTACTCGGTCTCCTCGCGCCGCAGCTCGAGCTGTCAGCAGTCATGGACACACACAGACACACACAAGACGATGCGGAAACGGTGGTGCCACAGCGTCAGTCGTTGCAATCATGCCGCCGTCACACGGGATGGGAAGAGCTCAATCCACGCACGGCGAACTCGCGGTCGCGCGCCTTCTTCTTCTCGGCGGCCAGTCGCAGGTATGAAAGCGACACGGCCGCCGCGGACTGCGCCTTGTTGCTGTCTTCGCCGCCCTGCATCGCCTCGCACTGCTACTCCTGGGCAGCCGCGACGGGCTTGGCGCGCACGGGCGGCGCCGACGACGGCCGGAAGCGCGCGACCGCGACGGCCGCCGGCTGGGCCATCACGCGCTCCAGCTGCGCCCGGAACGCGTCGTGCTGCTGCTCGCCGGCCGCGTACTCGTCCTCGCCGTCGTCCTCGTCTTCGTCGTTGTCGTCATTGTGGATGAACCCGTCGTCCTCGTCCTCGTCGCTGTCCGAGGGCGCGAACTCGGGCCGCGTGGTCGCTCGGAACGCCACCGGACCACCAGAATGAGCTCCGACGCCGGCTTGGCGCTCATCGGACGCGCTCGGCGAGCCATCGACTCCTTCGTTGTGTGGCGCTGCAGTTGGATGGATCGGCTTGTGACGGAGACGCGCAAAAAGCTACACGTTTCGACGGACGGTCGGTCTGAAAATAGCAAGCCCAGGGTCATCGAGTATCAGTCAGGAAGAGCTGCTGCAGTCGCACACAGGAGCAACGATGGGATGGCAAGGGCATGCACGATATTAAGTCTTGTCTCTTGGTTTGTGCTGGTTAAAAGGTGTGATCTGTATTCGTTCGCGAGGCGCAACAAGCCCCACATCTGCCGGCGTCGACGCGGGTGCGGCCGCTAGTCTCGCCGTCCCCTCCCCACACACTCTTCACAGCGCGCTACAGAAGTGGACGCGCCCGGGGCGCCACCACAACAACGAGCAGCAGGCACGACGCGGGGGCGCGGCAACGACCCGTAGACGAAGCCAAGCGACGCCAGGCAACGCCGCTTACCAGCGCGAGAGCTCGGCGCGCTCGTCCGCGAGCGCCTGCGCCGTCTCCACCTTGTCCATCATGTAGGGCTCGAGCGGGCGCTGGATGGCCTGGATCTCGTCCGGCAGGTACGTGCGCTTCAGGCTGCAGTCCGCCGCGCGCGCGATGCGCTTGGTGCGCGTCGTGTACTCGTCCTTGGAGATCCAGTGGAGCGCCGTCTGCACGGCCGCCGTGTCCACCAGCGCGTCGTCGTACTTGATGCCGTACTGGGCCAGCGACTTGCTCACGCTCTTCTGGTACAGACCCGCCACGCGCGTCAGGAAGCTCATGATCGATGCGGCGGTCACTCGGTCACTCGGTCGGGCGCTCTACTCGGAATGCCACACGTAGGGGAAAGTAGGGCGGCGGCGTTTTTCTTCCACTCGGTTCGGGTCTCCCCCCTGCCATCGTAGGGCCCCCACCGCCAGAATAAAAAGCGAGTGTTTTAAACACCACCCATCAAGCAGCGTCTATAAAGTTGAGAGAGCGCCACGGTAGTACATGTAAAAACGTATAGACGTTCGCTTGTGGGAATGGTGAACGTTGGGACTCTACGTTTGCATGTTGGCAATGCCAGCCACACTCTCATACGTTGGCGCCCTAGTGGTGAACGCACGATGACGGCGAACGCGGCGGCGCTGGCGCTGTATCGGCGCGTGCTGCGCGTGGCGCGCGGGTGGGCGGGCGGCGCGGCGGAGCAGCAGCAGATCCGCAGCGAGGCGCGGCGGATGCTGGAGGCGAACCGGTCGCTTCAAGACGCGGCGGAGGCGGTGGCCGCGGGCCATCGGCAGGTGGACCTGGCGCTGCACTACGGCATCCCGTTCGCGCGGCCGCAGCACGTGGACCCGGGCACCGTGGGCGGTGAGCGCGACTTCTACCGGCGCTCGTCGCGCGAGAACACCAAGCTCGGCCGCATGCGCCGCCACGTGATGCAGAAGCAGTTCCGCCCGCCGCCCAAGTGACGACGGGTGAGTGTCTGGTCTTCAGCACTCGTTCACACGCCAGTTTCATTTCTCGGTGGCGGTCTCGTTACTTAATCGACAAGTACAGTAGGGCGGAGGTAGGGCGTGTGAGCGCCCTGCGCTGCCCTTTCGGGATATCGGTGGCTGAGTCGAGAGCTGATGCGGGTGGACCCACGAACGGCCCCTCCCTCTCCTCGCGCGTCGTTTCGATCGGGAGGCAGCGGCGACACCTCACTGTCAGTACGTCGGCGACCAGATCGGGTCGACTGGCGTCTCTAGCTCACCTTGCGCGCTCTACCCGACTCTCGGAGCAGCGATGGACGGCGTGTTCCCGGATTCGATGGCCGCCGCGCGCCCAAAGTCTCGCAGCGCGCGGCGGCGACAGCTCAGCGTCAGCGCCACCTTGCCGCTCCCGACGCCAGGATCCAAGCGGTCGTCCGGTGGCGCGGACGGTGCGTTCCCGCTCATTTCAATCAGCAAGCGAGCAGCGACTTCGGGCGGTCGGAGAGTGGGCGAAGCGCCGAGTCGGAATCAGCCGCCGACCAAGTGCGAGGTCGCCTCGAGGCCGCCCAAGTGGGTCAGCGCGCCTAGCAATAATGCTGCAGGTGACGAGCGCAGCGCCGCCTTGCGTGACCGTCTACACGCTTCTGGGCTGAAGAGGAGCATCGTGCAGGCGCAGCTGTTCCCCGCCATGGCCACTCCCCAAGAGCCACTGGCCAGGCCGAACAATCAGGAGGTCGCTGAAGCGGAGACGGGGGCGACGCGACCGCAGACGATGGCCGCGGCCATTACGCAGGCCACAGCGCATCGACCGCTTGACTTCGCGGTGCGCATGCAGTCGACAGGACTGGTGCCGACGCGGCCGATGACGTCGACGGCCTTGCGGCGGCAGTGGCAGGCCGTGTGCATGCCTCAGTCAGCTCGAGAATACGTGGAGCCCGTCGTGGATCGCGCCAAGGAGCCGCTGAGCGCGCGCGACAGGTTCTACGTCGAGCAGCGCGCATCGACGGCGCCGTCCCGCTCGTCGAGCATCCGTCGGAGACAAGTGCAGCTCAATGTTCAGTCGGATCCCGCGGCCGCGCCCAACGTGGACCTGCCGCCGAAGGACAACAACAGCGAGTCGGCGGTCTCGAAGCGGTTGATGCTCCTCGAGAAGAGGAACTCGTTCAGGACGTTCACAGAAGGACTGGCTCTGCATCTGTCGCGCATGAACCAGGGCGGAGGAGCGGCCGGACTGGAGCGCGACTCGTTTCTCTACCTGCGTCGAGTCGGCTCGAACCCGTACAACTTGGTGGTCGCCACCCACGCCGAGATCGACCCGCAGGACTACTACACCGTGAGTCGGCTGGGGATCACGCACTTCTCGGACAGCAGCTCCGAGTTCGTCCCGCTGGAGAAGTTTGAGCAGGAGCACTACCAGTACTCGGTCATCGTCACGGTAAGAAGAAGAAGTCCGTCCATTACCTCCTTGCGTATGAGTGTGGAACAAATTTGCTCATCGACTCTGGTCTGTGCTAGCTCCCGTTCTTCAAGAAGTACCGGAGCTGGAAGGCGTTCAAGAGCTGGAGACACGCTATCACGTGGCGGAAGCGCGCGCAGGCGGTCACGCTGCTAGGGCAAGAGATGTTTGTGCTGCTGCCGTCCCTGCGAGACGCGCTCTTTGAGCTGCGGCGCGCGTGTCTCGACCTGCAGCGCATTTATTTATTCAGTCTGGACGTGCAGTCCGACGCAGTCGACCATAGCAACGCGCCAACAACCTCCGGTGGCCAGCCGAAGGCGTTCACGGTCTCGGAGTTCTCGATGCACTTCAAGGCGCAGAAGATCCGGTGCGAGCGACTCATCGACCACTTCATCGCCAAGACGGAGATGATCGCCAAGCGCGCGTGCGAGCAGTACCTGTACGAGTTCCTCAAGAAGATTGGCTTCCATGAGCGCGAGGCCCGGCCAGCAGAAGCGGCTGGCAAGAGAGGCTCCAGAGTGAGCAATCCCGTCGTTGTAAGGGCCATCCCGACTGACTTGGACGACGCGGAGCTGGGCAAGGAAATGACGTACACGGAGCGCGCCACGATGCGGACACAGTGCAAGAAGCTGGTCAAGTTCCTGCGCGTGGTCGAGTTCCTGGTCTCGGACGCGTTGCTAAACGTCGCCATCCTGTCAGCCGCGCGCCTCCGGGACGAGATGACCAAGATCATGAGCTCGTACGACGCTGCGAAGGGCGACGCTGGCGACCCAAGCGGCAACGCTCGACGGATCAGTGTGGCGATGGCAATTGCTGCGCTGAACCGAACCAACTCCCCGCTCTTCCGCGTCGAAGTCCTTCTCGGCGGGGCGTCGTTCCCGCATCTTGAACGAGGCGGCGGTGCGTCCACTAGACGCGGCGTCAACGACAGCCCGCCGCGTCTCCAGCGGCGAAACTCGGGTTTTCTGGTGGCGGCAACCGCTTCCGGATCGGCGAGGCAACTGGGCTCGCAGTCGCAGATGATGCACGATAATCCGTCGCCCGGCGCACGACTCGCTGCTGATATCCTCATGTTCACCCCGAACGACGAAGCGCTTCGCTCTCAGTTGGAGACGCTCCTCTTCAACGGACTGATGGCCGTGACGAATCGGGAGCGGCTGCTGTGCAACCCCAAGTTCAGAACGTACGTCCAAGCGAGCCTTGATGACGGCACGGTCGGCGACGACAGCGACGACAAAGGCGAGGGGGAAGGCGCGCGGGAGAGCATGGACCTGGACATCATGATCATGGAGGAGGCCACGTTTGTGGAGGCGCTCCAAGGCATCAACTCGGTCATCTCGGACGCGTTCGACTGCGCCGACGACAACTGTCGGCGCCTCTCGCCGTTCCTCGACAAGTACCAGGCGAACTTACGCTTTTGCACGCAGATCGCGGACCCGTCGAGCTTTATGCAGCTAGAGGTTGAGGACTTCCGAGCATACTTGGACAAGTACACCGAGGAAGTGCAGGCGGTGGACGCGCTTCCCGACACGGCGCCTTGCGGGCTGCTTCTGCTCAACTACACCAAGCTGAACGCGCAGCTGAAGCCGTCACCGCGGCGCTGTCTCGAGAATCTGCACTTGCTGCTACCCCTCGTGCTGCGCCACGCGAGCGACACGCTGATGGACGATCTGACAGCCAAGAACGAGGTCATCAGCACGATCCCGACCTCTGTCGACGAGTTCACCGAGGCGCTCGCGTTCTTGCGTAAGCTCCAGGCCGAGCAGGAGGCGCTGGACGACAAGTACGCGTACGTGCGCAACCTGTATCACCTCGTGGAAGAGTACAGCATCAAGCTGACGGACAACGACCAGATGAACGCGTTCCTGCTCTCGCAAAAGAAGTCCCAGCTGCGGACGTCGATGGAGCTGTTCGAGAGCAGCTGCGACCAGTATGCCGCCAAGTTTGGCATTGAGCTCGAGGCCCGACTCTCGGGCCTCGTCACGCAGCTCGAGGACATCTCCAAGGCTCTGGCTCACCCGAGTCTGTTCCAGCTCGACGTGGACCCGCAAGAGATTATCCCGTACCTTCGTCGTCTCGACCAACAGGTGGCGGAGCTGCAAAGCAGCATCGAGCAGCATTTCCACTACGAGAAGACGCTGTCGCTGCCGTTGACCACCGCGTTCGACGAAATGGACGCGCTCACGCTCGATCTGTTGCTCAAGACCGCCATCTGGAAGACGAGGCGCGAGTGGACGGACGACATGCGCAAGTGGGAGACGCTGCGTTTTCCGCAGGAAGTCGACATCGCGGACCTTGCGGACCAGATACAACGGTATTACCAGGCGATCTTGTCGTGGGAAGCGCAGCTCCCGACGGGCATGAACGCGCTGTGCGCGAGCCTGAAGGGAAAAGTGGAGGAGTACCGCTTCACGATGCCTGTGCTCGCCGACTTGCGGTGCGACAGCTTCGAGGAGCGCCACTTTGCGGAGCTGCAGTCGCTTCTGGGCTTCAACGTGCGCCATCTCGATGGCGGCGGCGCGCTCGGCGCGCCCATGACACTTGGCGAGTTGGTGAAGATGCGGCTTACTCCCTTTAGCCAGCGCATCGCCAATATCGCCACACAGGCGGTCCAAGAGCGGTCGTTGAAGCAGTCGCTCGACAAGATCACTAGTCAGTGGGAGCGCATGGAGTTCGACGTGCAGCAGTACAAGGAGACGAAGGACTGTTTTGTGCTGGTGTCGTACGAGGCGATCTGCGCGGCCCTGGAGGAGTCGCTCATGGGTATGACGTCGCTGCTCAGTTCCAATTTCATTGCACCGATCAAAGATGTCGCCGCGACGTGGCAGCGGCGGCTGCTCGTGTTCCAGGAGACGCTCGACGCGTGGATTGAGTGCCAGCGCAAGTGGCTGCACTTCGAGACGATCTTCTCGGCGCCAGACATCCAGAAGCAGCTCCCGAACGAAGGGCTGCTCTTCAACGGAGTCCATCAGTTCTGGAAGGTCCTAATGAAGCGCACAAATGACCAACGGGGATGTCTACGCATCTCCGGTGTCAGCTTGATCGGCATGCCGAGCACTTCCAAGTTCCTCGGAGACCTTAGCGCGATCACGAGTGGCGGAGGCGGCGTTGGTCAGGCGCTGCTTGAGGCGTTACTCAAGCACAACGCATCTCTCGAGCGCATTGAGAAGTCGTTGGAGGATTATCTGGAGACGAAGCGCGGGTTCTTCCCGCGCTTCTATTTCATCTCGAACGACGAGCTGCTGGACATTCTGGCGCATGCGAGAGAGCCCCACGCGGTACAGCGGCACCTCGGGAAGTGCTTTGACGCGCTGTCGAGGCTGGAGATCCGCCACGACGCGGCCCACGGAGGAGGAAGCGTTGCCCAGACCACGGGTGTGCCCACGACGTACGACATCGTCGCGATGATCAGTCCGGAGGGCGAGTGCGTGCCATTTGGCCGCATGCTCAAGGCGCGAGGCAACGTGGAAGACTGGCTCAACACGCTCCTGACCAACATGGAGACGACGCTGCACCGCCACTTCAAGACGTGTCTGCTGGACTACCAGCATGGCTCTCGCGAGGCGTGGATCTTCCGCCACCCGGCGCAAGCGGTGACGGTCGCGTCGTACATTGTCTGGACGAAAGAGTGCGAGAGCTGCCTGCGTTCCAACGTGCAGGACCCGACGCTCGAGCTCACGCCCTGGCACCAGACGATCTGTGTGCAGCTGCAGAACTTGACACGCGTCGTGCGCACGTCGCTGACGCCCACGCAGCGCAGCGTCGTCGTGTCGCTCGTGACGACGGACGTGCACTTCCGCGACATCGTCGACAAGCTGATCAAGGGCGGCGTGAAGGACACGGACGAGTTCGCGTGGCAGCAGCAGCTGCGTTACTACTGGCATCCGGAACGTGACGAGTGTGACGTGCTGCAGGCGAACTGCCGGATAGCGTACGGGTACGAGTACATGGGCGTGTGCCATCGCCTTGTGATCACGCCGCTGACCGATCGCTGCTGGCTGACAATCACCGGAGCGCTCGAGCTCCGCTACGGCGCTGCCCCATCCGGTCCTGCCGGCACGGGGAAGACCGAGACGTCTCGAGACCTGGCCAAGGGCCTGGGCATCCTGTGCGTTGTGATCAACTGCAGCGACCAGGTGAACTACAAGCTCATGGGCGGCGTCTTCAACGGCGTCGTCCAGGCCGGTGTCTGGGTCTGCTTGGACGAGTTCAATCGCATCGACATCGAGGTCTTGTCGGTGATTGCGCAGTTCATGTCTGCCATCCGGAACGCGCGGCTGGCGACGGACACGGACATGGTCATGGGCGGAGCGCGTGTGCCACTTCGAGAGCACCACATCATCGTGACCATGAACCCGGGATACGTGGGCCGCACCGAGCTGCCGGACAACCTCAAAGTCTCCTTCCGCCCCGTGGCGATGATGATCCCGGACTACGCACTGATCGCCGAGATCATCCTGTTCGCGGAAGGCTACCAGCTCGCAAAGCCGCTGCCTCGGGAGATCACAAAGCTGTACAAGCTGTGCAGCGAGCAGCTCTCGCAGCAGACACACTACGACTTTGGCATGCGCGCCGTGCGGTCGGTGCTACTGATGGCCGGGAACCTCAAGCGCGCGGCCGCGTCGGCGTCCGGTGGGCTAGCGTCGGCTGCAGTCGACATCAGCGAAGAGAACGCTTTACTGATCCGAGCTGTTAACGTGTGCAACTTTCCGCGCTTGCTCGACCAGGACACACACTTGTTCAACGCGATCGTCCGCGACTTGTTCCTCGAGGCTTACGCTACTGCGTTGCCTGGTCAAGCCGGGAACGCCGACGCGGCCGCTTCGTTCTCGCTCATGGGGCTGACGCTGCTTGAAGACGAGGTTCGCCGTCAGCTAGAATATAAAGGACTCCAGGACGTGCGCGAGTGGGTGGGCAAGATTCTGGAGCTGTTTGTGACGCTGGAGATCCGCACGGGCGTCGTCCAGACTGGCGCCAGCGCGAGCGGGAAGACCACGGCGGCGAAAGTGCTGCGCGAAGCGGTGACTTCCCTGCGAGAGCACCACCGACACCCTGATATGCGCTACCAGCGCGTCGCGTCGTTCGTGTTGAACCCCAAGGCAGTGTCCGTGACGGAGCTATACGGCTTCTTCCACCCGGTGACGCGCGAGTGGACGGACGGCCTGGCGTCTAGCATTTTGCGCTCGTGCATCCTCGAGAAGAACGAGCAAATGCTGCTCCAGCAGCAGCAGAAAGAGACCCTCGCTGCTGGTGTGGCCAGCGGCGCCGCAGCCACCTACCCGACGTTTTACTGGATCACGTTCGACGGCCCCATCGACGTGCTCTGGATTGAGAGCATGAACACCGTGCTGGACGACAACAAGACGCTGTGCTTGTCGAACGGCGAGCGAATCAAGTTGCTGCCACGCATCCAGCTCGTGTTCGAGGTCCTAGACACTGCGTCCGCGTCGCCTGCGACCATCAGTCAGCTTGGCGTGGTCTACTTTGACGAGCGACAGCTGGGATGGCGGCCTTTTGTAACGTCTTGGCTCGCGCAGCTTGGCGAGCCTAATGGACCGATTCGGCTCGGAACGAAGCTGAAGGCTCGGGTCGCCAAGTGTTTTGAGCTGTTCGTCGAGCCGGGACTGGCGTTCATCCGCTCGTCGTCCTTTGGGGTGCAAATGGCCCCCATCGCCTGCAGTAACCTCGTGTTTGTCTCGTGCATTTGCCATCTCTTCGAGAGCCTCTTGTTCCAGCGAGCGCCAACAGAGCTGTTCGCGTCAGCTCCCGCGCGAGACAAAGCGTCCGAACGAACCAAGACGGTGTCGTCGGCATCCATGTCGGCTGCCGCAGCTGCCGCTTCTCAACTAGAGGAGCAGCAGCAGCGTTGCTTGGACCTCATCTTCATCTTCAGCTTCGCGTGGTCATTCGGTGGCAACCTGAACGTCGACACCGCGATGAACACCTTTGAAGACTTCCTATTCAAGCTGGTTGAGCAGCACGAGCAGTTCTTGAGCAGAGACTTGCTGTCCATCAGTGGCAAGATCCCGACGCCGGGTGTGGCGAGCCCGGTCGCTGGCAACGTGCACGACTACTTCGTCGACTTTCGCCACCTGAGTTTCTCCCCATGGATACGCGATAGCGAAGTCCCCGCCGTCCTCGCTGACAGCTCGACAGACAGCGTAGCGAGCGGGATCCAGGCGCTGAACGAACTCTTCGTGCCGACACCGGATGTGTGCAAGCACGCGCACTTGATCGAGCTCCTTGCGTTGGACGCCAAGAAGCCAATCTTCCTCACGGGAGCAACGGGCTCTGGCAAGTCGGCGCTCGTCCATCGGATGCTCGAGATGCAATCGTCCAACAACGAACCGGTGTCCGCGCCCGGTGCATCAGAAGGAGCAGGGGGAACGACAGCTCTAACGGCGCGACTACCGGTCGCAGCCCAGCCATCGTGCTGCACGCTCATGGGCCGGAGGGTCTACCCGCTCCATTTGCAGTTCTCGGCGCAAACATCGAGCGATTTGGCTCAGCTGGGCGTTGAGAGCAAGCTGGTCAAGAAGCGCAAGACACTTCTCGGGCCGCCGACAGATGACCAGCTCGTGGTGATTGTGGTGGACGACATCAACCTGCCCAACCCGGAGAAGTACGGCGCCCAACCGCCGATTGAGCTGCTGCGGCAGTACCTGGAGCACCGAGGGTTCTACGACCGTGACAAGTTTTTCTGGAAGGACGTCGCGAGCTCCGTGCTGGTCGGTGTCGGCGGAACTCCCGGTGGTGGCCGTCGCCAGCTCTGTCCTCGCTTCATTCGCCACTTCGCCGCGATCCTCTGCCTCCCGAGCTGCCGCGACCAGGCCATGAAGACGATCTTCCAGTCCATGATCGACTTCCACATCGCGAGTCGCATCGGGAGCGGAAGTCGCGGCGCCACCGTCTCAAAGAGCATCAAGGAGGCGTTGTTCCATTCGGTGCAGGCAACGTGCGACTTGTTCGTGCTGGTGGCGCAGACGTTGCTGCCGACGCCGCAAAAGTGCCACTACCTGTTCAACCTGCGCGATGCCGTCAAGCTCATGCAGGGCGTGGTGATTGGCTCCAGTAGTCTGGGCACTAGCACTAGTGCGACGCCCACCGCGGCCGAGAGCAAAGCCGGCGATGGGATCGGAGCAGAGGTTTTGGGTCGTCTGTGGGCCCACGAGAGCATTCGTATCTTCCGCGACCGACTGACGAGCAAGGAGGATCGGCGGTGGCTGTCGGAGCAAATCGTGGTACTGGGCAACAGAGCGTTCGGCACAGCGTGGGGCCTCGACCTCGTCGCGGATGACGCTCCAGCATTCGCCAAGCGGAGGAGCAGCATGAGCGGCGTCGGTGGAGCTACTGCTGCTGCCGCTGGCAGCGTATTGGCAGGACAGACCAAGTGTTTGCTGTTCGCGCCCACCAGTTCGGGCGGATACGAAGAAGTGCCCACCCTCGCTGCGTACGAAGAGCGTTTGGGCGCGTTGATGGCGCTGTACAACGAGACATGCGCGCAGTCAGCGGGCAAGAGCCGCCCGACGCTGAACCTGGTGCTGTTTGGTGACGCGATGGTGCACACGGCGGCAATCGCGCGCATCTTGATGCAGCCTCGCGGCCACGCGCTCCTCCTCGGCATGGGCGGCTGTGGGAAGCGGTCGCTGACGAAGCTGGCGTCATTCATGAACGGGTACAACTTCTTTGAGGTGGAACTCAAGCAGAACTACGGGCTCTCGGACTTCCGAGAGGATCTGAAGGCCGTGATGCTGCGCGTCGTGCTCGGCAAGACAACCTCCTCGAGCGCCATCGGCAGCGGTGGAGCGCCATTTGTTTTCCTCGTCAACACGTCTCACTTGACGAGCGACTTGTTCCTCGAGGACGTCAACATCCTGCTCAACGGCGGCGAGATCCCGAAGCTCTTCTCGTCGGAAGAGCACGAGAAGATCATCAATGACGTCCGTACGCTACTCGGGAGCGCACCATGGGAGAGCACCCAGTCGCAACCAAGCTCTAGGCAGCTCCCAGTAAACCAAAGTTGCGGCAGCAGCAGCATCGGGAGGGCTGAGGGGTCAATGCCATCGCCGGCCGCAACGTCGATGCCGTTTGTGGATCAGAAGGCAGGGTCAGCCAGGCTTGCCGATGGCGATTACATGCGTAAGGACTGCGAGGCTTTCTTTCATCGCCAGATGCGGTGCGGACTGCACATCGTGCTCTGCATGGACCCGTCCTCGGACGCGTTTCGCTCGCGCGTGCTGCAGTTCCCGTCGCTCATCAACTGCACGACCATCGACTTCTTCGAGGACTGGCCGTCGTCCGCGCTGCAGAACATCGCGGACAGGCTGCTGTCATCCGGCGACGCACTGTCAACAGCAACGCCGCAGTCGTCTCAATCGCCGGCCACTTCCCCACCCGACAGTTCAGCCCCGACTTCTTTCTTCGCGCGCCCAAGTCTCTCAACGCTGTTTGTCGATATCCACAAGTGCGCGGCTCTATTAGCGCCAGCGTTCAGCGTCGCCAGCGGTCGGCCCGTGTACGTGACGTGCCAGCACTACTTCGACTTCCTATCGCTCTTCCGACGCGCGCACCGCGAGAAGCGTGCGGAGTGGGAGCAGAAGCTGCATCGCCTGACGGCGGGCGTGGTGAAGCTCGACGAAACGAACGCGCTGGTGCACACTCTACGCGAGGAGCTCGTCGGTCTGCAGCCCGTGCTGGTCGACAAGGCGCGGGAGGCCGAGGCGCTGCTCCAGCAGCTCGCCGTTGACCAAGTCGAGGCGTCGCGCGTCAAGGAGCGCGTGGCGCTGGACGAGTCGGAGGTGAAAGAGCAGCAGCAGGAGGTCGCAGCTTGCCAGGCCGACGCGCAAAAGGATCTTGACCAGGCACTGCCGGCGCTCAACGCTGCTGTCGCGGCGCTGGACGCGCTGGACAAAAAGGACATCACGGAGGTCAAGGGCTTCGTCAAGCCGCCCCAGGCTGTCCAAGTCGTGATGGAGGCTGTGTGCATCATGCTCGGCGAGAAACCGGACTGGGAGACGAGCAAGCGTGTGTTGTCGCGCAGCACCTTCATGGCCGAGCTCAAGGACTACGACAAGGACAACATCCCCGCGGCGGTGCTCAAGAAGGTGCGCCGGTACATCGAGAGCCCCGAGTTTGCAGTCGACGAGGTCAAGAAGGTCTCGCGTCCCGCCATGTCGCTGTGTATGTGGGTCCACGCGATTGACACGTACGCGCGTGTCGTCAAAGAGGTCGCGCCAAAGCGCCAGCGACTCGCGGAGCTTAACGCCGTGCTCGCCGATGCAAACGCGAGGCTCGAGGCCAAGCAGCAAGAGCTCGCAGCCGTCGTTGACCGCGTGACTCGGCTGCAGGACAAGTGCGACGCCACGCTCGCGGAGAAACAGCGGCTGCTTGACGAGGCCGAGCTGACCAAGGCGCGTCTGCAGCGAGCCGAGAAGCTCATGGTGGGGCTGGACGACGAGCGTGTGCGGTGGCGAAGCAGCATTGACGCGCTGCAGAAGCAGGCGGACGTCATGATGGGCGACTCAGTGCTCGCCGCCGCTTGTTTAGGGTACCTCGGGGCGTTTGACAGCAAGTTCCGTGCGCGCCTGCTCAACAAGTGGCTGGCGCACGCTGCTGTGCGCACACGCGTGACGCAGCCGTTCTCTTTGCTCGAAAGCTACGGCGACGTGGGCGAGCTGCGTGAGTGGCAGCTGCTGGGCCTCCCGAGCGACGCCTTCTCTGGCGACAGCGCGCTCTGCGCCATGAAGCACACGCAGCGTTGGCCGCTTATGATCGATCCGCAGCAACAAGCGAGTCAATGGATCCGACGGCTCGAGAGGAACCACAGACTTGAGTGCAGCAAGTGCGGTGACAAGGCGCTGGGATCCGTTCTTGAGAGCTGCTTGTCTACCGGCCGACCACTGCTCGTCGATGACGTCGCGGAATTCATCGACCCAGCGCTCGAACCGGTGCTGATGCTAAGAGCTAAAAAACAGCGAAGGCATCGGGAAAGAAAGCCACTGTGCAGCTAGCAGGATCGGGGACAGGAACAGGAGGAAGCACACGGGCGATCGAGGTGGACATGGCGCGCTTCCGCTTGTACCTCACGAGCAAGCTCGCGCAGCCTGCGTTCGCGCCGGACGTGTTTGTGAGCGTGTGCGTTATCAATCTTGCCGTCATGAGCGATGGACTCGAGGACCAGCTGCTTAGCGACGTGGTGCAGCGCGAGCGCGCCGAGGTGGAGGAGCGCAAGCATCGGCTGCTGAGCGACATCTCGCGCGACCAGCGGCTGCTCGTGGAGCTCGAGCTCAAGATCCTGGGCCTGCTGTCCGGCGCCACGGACAACTTGCTGGACGACGTCGAGCTCATCCACGCGCTCGAGTCATCCAAAGCGACCTCCACAGTCGTGGTGCAGCGGCTACAAGAGTCGGAGGCGACCAAGAAGGAGGTGCTGGAGACGAGAGACCAGTACCGGTCGATCGCAGCGACCGGCGCCGTGCTCTACTTCACGATCGCCGATCTCGCAGTGCTTGACCCAATGTATCAGTACTCGCTCGAGTACTTCCGGAGGCTGTTCAACTCGAGCATGGCCAAGAGGGCCGCCACCTCCGTCAGTGGTGATGACGACCTATCCAGTCGATTGGACGCACTCAAGCGCCAACTCGTGGCGGTTGTGCACCGCAACATCTCGCGCGGTCTGTTTCAACAGCACCAGCTTCTGTTCGCATTCCTGACGGCCCAGCGGTTGCTTCAGCGAAGCGGAGAGCTCCAGCCGCAGGATCTCCGCCTGCTGGACCGCTCGACCCTGCGCCTTGGTCGAGACCAAAGCCAAGGCTACAACCACGTACAAGAGGGCTCCGACGAAGTGTTTGACAAGGGAGCGACTGTTGTGGACGTGCTGCTAGCGCTCTCGCACCAGAGCGCGGCGTTCCAGCCGCTGTTCGACTCGTACCGTCAAGACCCACGCGCGTGGGACGCGTGGATCGCCAGCGCTGATCCGTACAAGTCGCGTCTGCCATTCGAGCTGGCGAACTCGACAGCAGCAAAGCTAGCGCCGTTCTTCCGACTCATTCTCGTGCGTTTTCTCCGCGAAGATGCGTTCTCCGCGGCAGTCGCAAGCTTCTGCGGCGAGTGTCTTCCACAGCAACAGGCGCAGGCGACAAGATCCAACGGAGGAGGCAACGACGCTGTCATGACTGACGTGCTTCGTGATATGAACAGTTCGACGCCTTGTTTGCTGCTGCTGTCTCCAGGCGCGGACCCTGAGAGCATCGTGGCACGCTTGGCCGCTTCCGCGGCGGCGTCCGGCGGGGAGTCGAGGGGCTACCACGTCATGTCGCTTGGCCAGGGCCAAGGGCCGTTAGCGGAGCGTAAGCTTCGAGAGTGCGCGCGCGAGGGCGATTGGCTGCTGCTGCAAAACGTCCACCTGGCCAAGTCGTGGCTTCCGACGCTCGAGGCGATCTGTGCGGACCTGCGACGCGATGCGGACGTATCGGACGAGGTGCACCGCGGCTTCCGTCTGTTCCTCGCGGCGTTTCCGGCTCCCTACTTTCCCATTGCGATCCTTCAAAACTGCGTGAAGGTGACCACCGAGCCGCCGCGAGGCATCAAGGCCAATTTGCAGCGTTCGATGTCGCTGCTTCGGATCGCTGGAGACGCGGTTGGAGCCGCGTCACCCCCTGGAAGTGGTGGGGACGCCAGCAACAACGGAGCAAGCGGAGAGCCTGACGCACAACAAGCGCAGCATGCATCGGCTGATGACGGACAGAGCGGATGGATGGGCAAGGTGAAGCGCCAGCTCGTGCTTGGGCTGAGTCTGTTCCATACCGCGCTGCAGGAGCGCGCCAAGTTCGGCGCTCTTGGGTGGAACCTGAAGCACGACTTCAGCGACGCCGACTTCTTGTGCGTCGTGAGTCTGCAGGACCGGCTACTGCAGCGATACGCACATCGGAAGAGCGCGCGGCTGCGAGGTAAGCGGCGGCAGAGCGGTGCGTCGTCAACTGTTGAATCGGCTTCGTTCCGGTCGCTTTTGGAGCGGGATCTCGATACCGGTGACAACACTAGTCAAGCTGACGCCGAGGACAACGAAGATGACGACGATGACAACGATGACGACGAAACTGAAGACAACAACCTCGAGTGGGTGCCGTGGGACGCGCTCCACTATCTGACTGGCCAGATATACTACGGCGGGCGTGTGACGGACGAATTTGATCGCCGCTGTCTCATGGCAACGCTCAAGCGGTTCTACTCGCGCCAGGCGCTCGAAAATCCCGGCGACCTCGGCTCTTTGAGCGACACCCGCATTCGACGCGCGAGCCGCCATCGCGCGTCCATTTCTATCTCATCTCCGTTTTCTCCGCCGTCGATGTGGATGTCGGCGCTGCCGTCGCTGGACCGCTACTTCGCCGACGACGGTCGCTTTTGTGTCCCGTCGTTCACCAGCGACGATGCCATGGCGCGGTTCGTGGACACGCTGCCGGACACGGATGCCCCGCAGCTCGTGATCGGCATGCACCCGAACGCGCACGTTCTATACCAAAAGGAGCAGAGCCAGCGCTTAATCTCCATGCTGTGGCAAGTGCAGCCAATGCAGCGACTTGCAGCCGCCGCCGATAGTCACGAAGGGGGTGACGACGATGAAGAGGACGTGGCGGAACAACATAGCGAGGCGGTAGACTCCACGCCAGGCACCTTCCGTCCGAATTCCAACGGCGAGGTGGCTGAGCATGCCGTCTTCGGGATGGTGGACGCCATCCACGTACTGCTAGAATCTTGGCGAGCGTATCAGGATGTTGGGAGTACCTCCGTTCCCGCCGGGGCATCCGCGCCGACAGTGGACCCATTTGCCATAGTGCTTCAGCAGGAGCTGGCACAGATCAACCACGTTATCGCGAGCATCCGGTCGAGTTTGGACGAGCTCGAAGCAGCTGTCCGGGGTCTCGCCGTCATGTCGAGCACCATTGAGCTCGTGTTTCGCAGCCTCGCGCTTGGCCTGGTGCCGATCCCATGGCGCAGTCTCGAGTCGCTCGAGAGCTTAGCTGGTGCATCCGCAACGAATGGCGCGGGGTTCACGTCTCAGTCGTCAGGCGGTGGCGCTGATGGTGCCGACGGCGCGGCCAATGACGCTGGTCAGTCAGTGTTGGCGTGGATTGGGCGACTGCTCTCTCAGTTCCAGTTCTTCGCCGAGTGGGTGAAAGAAGGCGTGGTCCCGGCGGTGCTGCCGCTCTCGCTCTTCTGCTTCCCGGAAGGGCTGTTCACGGCGGTACTGCAGCGGCACGCGCGCAAGTACGCGATTCCGATCCACCGCTTGGATTTCGAGTTCCGCGTCATGGATGACGTCGATCCTGCGAGCTTGGTCGAGGCTGCTGATCGGATGGAAGCAGCCGACGTCGACGGAGATGACAAGGAGCAGCTCCTCCCTGCTTCCAGCACAGGAACTCAAGATGGCATCTACATCTCGGGGTTAATGCTGGAGGGCGCGCAGTGGTGCAGCGACCGCCACTGCCTGTGCGATCCCCTGCCCGGCGCCATCCAGCACGTCATGCCCGTGCTCCACGTCCGCCCGCAGTTCAGCGAAGCGCTCGCAAGTCTGGACAACGCACCGGGTTCTGCTCCAGCGACAGCGCCCACCCCACCTATGACGGCCAGACTGTCTGTGGTGCGGGGAGGCGGGGCGTCAGGTCGAGCGCCGTCGGTCACAATGAACCGCGCCGTTCCGCGCGCGCCGTCCTCGTCAATGGCGTCAATGGGCGGCCCCGCGTACCTGTCTCGGCGCTCAAGCCAGCGCACGAGTTTCCGGTCGAGTCGGTTCCTCGCGAGCCAGGCGTCCTCCGCTTCCATGACCGGATCTGCCGGCGCAGACGCGCTGTCGCCGCCCGTGCACCGCTACGCGTGCCCCGTGTACAAGACGTCGTCGCGCAAGGGCAGCCTGTCGACGACGGGCGCGTCCACCAACTTTGTGCTCTCGATCGAGCTGCCGAGCGAGCGGCCCGCCGACCACTACGTGCTCAACGGCACGGCGCTCATCTGCAGCCGAGCGACTACCGCGTCGTCGTCCTCCTCGCCGACTCTGACCCAGCAATGAGATACCAAAGTGTGAATGTAGCCATATTGTCCCACAAGTGTAGCCATATCGAATGTGGGGCGCTCCAGATGGGATCTAAAGAGTGTCCCAGACACACATGTGGGTCACCCCAGAAGCTCCAAAAGTCTGTCAAAAGGTGCGCAAAGCTGCGACTCGACCACGCGGAAAACGTTCCAAAAGTGGATCCGCCCAGGATCCAACTGCTCTCTGACGCTTTGATCGGCAACATGGCGGCGTGTTCGCGCCTGTGGAGGTGGATTGCCTTCTCCTTCTGCTGCTGCCTCTGCGTCGGCGGCTTGGCGGATGGCGCGGCGGTGCTGGTCCCGTCGCTCGAGGATGAGGCGCGGGTCGTGCGCGCCGCGGCGCTGTACTCGCAGGCGATACACGCGGTGGACGCGGGCGACACCGCCGCGGGCATCGCTGGCTACCGCGCGTCCATCGAGGCGTACCCGCACATCTCCGGTGCGTACAACAACCTCGCGATGCTCGTGTTTGAGCAGTCGGGGAACGGCGAGCAGGCGCTGGCGCTGCTCGAGCGCGGGCTGCGCGAGGCGACGGCGATCAATGACCAGGAAGACGTGGTCTCGATCCACAACAACATTGGCTACGTGCTGCGCGAAGCAGGCGGCAAGCGCAGCATCCCGCATTGCACCGAGGCGATAAAGCACTTTAACGCGGCGCTGGACGTGGACGCGTCCTCCGTCGACGCGCTCGTCAACAAGGCGTCGGCGCTGCTGGCGCTCGGCGAGTCGGACGAGGCGGAGGAGCTCTTGGTGCGCGTGCTGGACCTGCGGCCGGACCATGCGTCGGCGCTTATTGACCTCTCACACATTTACTTCAAGCGCGACGACCTCGTGCGCGCTGTCGCGCTGCTTGACCGCATCATCGACGCCAATGAGGCGCTGCACGACACATCCGGCGTGCTCGGGGCCATCAGCAACAAGGCCGTGTTCCTCCGTGAAGCGGGCCACACAGCGCGTGCGCTGACGGCCCAGATACAGGCGCTTGAGATCGCACCGGACGACCCGCGAGCGCTGAGCAACGTCATGACCATGCAGCGCTTGCTGTGTGACTGGAACGAGCTCGAGGCGCTCGAAGCCCACCTCGTCGCGGTCGTCACTGCGCGCCAACTGTCCGACACTTCTCGAATCTACAACGGCGCGGAGCACTATGTGTCCTTGCTGCCGTACGACTCGACGCTCATGGAGCTGTCGGACGCGTTCAGGCGGCGGATTGCCGAGCGGTACTCGTCCAGCTTCGAGCAGCCGGCCCGGGTCGACTTGCTCCCTTCGCGATGGGACGTGGCGACTCCGACATCGACCCGACTACGCGTGGGCTACTTGAGCTTCGACTTCCGCGAGCACCCGATGGGGCACCTGACCCTGGCGCTGATCGAAGTGCACGACCGACGACTCGTCGTGGTGCTCTGCTTCTCGTACGGATACAACGACGCGTCCGAGTGGCGCAGACGCTTCGAGGAGCGCTGCGACGTGTTCCGCGACCTGGAGAACGCGACGGATCTCCAGGCCGCGCAGCAGATCGCGCGCGACCAAGTGGACGTGCTCGTCGACCTCATGGCGCACACCAAGGGCGCGCGGCAGGGCATCAGCGCGCTCGTGCCGAGCCGCGTGATTGTCAATTACCTGGGGTTCCCGGGCACGACAGGCTCGTCGTACACGCACTTCGCACTCGTCGACAAGCAGGTTGTGCCCCCAGAGGTGGCGGCCACGACCATGACGGAGAGCGTCGTCTATCTGCCCACGACCTACCAGGCCAACCAGTACGAGCCGGAGGTCGCGGTCTGCGGTGCATGCCATAGCCCACGCCGGGACGAGAGTCAAGACGACGGTGCGGGCGATTGCGGTGGCGACTTTGACGCGTTTGCCCGATGCGTGTCCGATTGCCAGCGCAGCAAGCGACCAATGCACGGACTCCCACGCGACGGCGTCGTGTTTTGCAACTTCAACGTGAACAACAAGATGGATGCGCGGTCGTTCGCGCTGTGGATAAACATCCTGCGCCAGGTGCCCAACAGCGTGCTCTGGCTGCTCGCTCCGTATCGAAGGAAGCGCGCCGGCGCCGGCGCCGGTGCCGGTGCTCATATCGACATCGAGCGAGCACAACTTGTCGAAGACGACGATGATGTACGCGACGCCCCCGACAGCGACAGCGCGCGGATAAAGCAGTCGCTAAGAGCGCAGGCAGCGGCGCTGGGCGTGTCGCCGTCGCGGATCGTGTTCGCGCCTCGAGTGTCCAAGCGCGCACACCTGGCTCGAGTGGCGCTGGTGGACGTTTTCTTCGACTCGCTAGTGTACAACGCGCACTCGACGGCGTCCGACGCGCTCTGGGCGCACGTGCCGATCGTGACGCTGTGGGGCGACACGTTCCCGTCGCGAGTCGCCGCGTCGCTCATCAGCCACACGGTTTCGCTCTCCGGGTCGTCGGACGCTCCTGGTCTCGCGGACATGGTTCCCCACTCGCTCAAAGACTATGAAGACCTCGCGGTGCTGCTTGCGCACGATCCGAGCAAACGACTGCGGCTGCGAGCGGAAATTGCGGCTCAGAGCCTGCGGTGCCCGCTGTTCGACACGAAGCGAACGGCGGAGGCGGTGGAGCGTGCGCTCGAGGCCATGCACGAAGTGAAGAAGCTGGTCTCGGACGCGCAGCAGGGTGATAAGAGCACCGGCGGTGAGGGAGAGAAGGGCAGGCGGCGAGGCTTCTTCCACTTGGCTGTGACTCCCGAGCAGTCTCGTGTGTGGTCGGACCCGACGCGCGCTAGTGCCCGCATGAACGAGATGGAGCAACTCGAGAACGAGCTGGACCAAGCAGGAGACGTAGTCGCTGCTGGGAATGTTGGCGCGAGGATCGCGCTGGCAAGCATGCAGCTCCCGGCTCCTGTTGGCGGCGGCAACGGCAGTCGCCGGCCCACGATTCGCGTATCAGCCTCGTCCTCTAGCCCATCATCAGGTTCGGCACCACTGCAAACTGCAACATCACAGTTGATTGTCCCACCGCAGTCGACGATATCAATGCCAAACAGCAGTGGCTCTGCTACTCGTGTTATCGCGAGCTTCCATAGCGACAACGAGCTCGCGGAGCTGGAACACGCGGTCGCGGCGAACCCGGACGATTTCTCAGCGTTCATAGCGCTCGCAGACTGGCTGTGCGATCGCGACCGCTTCGCAGACGTCGTGCGCGTGTTCGAGATGCTCGGTGACCGCTTCCTTTGGCAGTCGACACCCGACTTCTCCGGCGACAGCGGTGACACTTCTTCTCCACCATCGCAGCAGCTCGAGAAGGCCTTCCTGATGCTCACGTTCGCGCTGGACCGTATCGGACGCACGGACGACGCTGTGAACGTGGCGGAGCGCGCGCTTGTATGCTACGAATCGTTCTTCCTGTTTGGCTACAACCTGGGAGCGTTGTATCGAGCACAGGGGCATTTCTCGCGCTCGGACGCACAGCAGTCGGCCGTCGCCGAGGCCGAGAGCCGCCGCGCGTTCGCCACGTGGAGAGACCACGCGCCAAACGCGCACAATCTGGTGCGGAAGCGTGCTCGACGCCCGAAAGACGCGCTTGTCGTCGCGTTCTACTGCAACGAGTACACGCAGTCGTGGTGGGGGAGCTGGGGCCCGTCGTCAGTGCGCTCTTCCGGTCTCGGCGGGTCGGAAGAGGCGGTCGTGTTCCTCTCGCAAGAGCTTGCGCGGCTCGGCTACTGGGTCGAAGTGTACGTCTCCCCGCCTCCGGTCGACGAGACGCCGCTCGACTCGGACAGCGCCACGAGCGGCGATCGCAGCGGCGTCTCGTGGTATCCACTGGCCGCCTACGACCCCGACGATGGCGACGTGCACGTGTTTGTGGCCTGGCGCTACAGCGTGTCGCTCGCCGTGGGCAAACGCGCGCGTCGCGCCTTGTTCTGGGCCCACGACGTGCCGACGGAGGACACGCTGCACTCGGCTCTGCTGGAGACGGTCGCGCACCGCATCGTGTGCGTGAGCGCCTTCCAGGCCTCCCTCTTCCCGCCAAGGCTGCGGTCCAAGACGGTGATCCTGCGCAACGCTGTCGACGACGACTTCTTCGCGGACGGAGCGAACGATGACAACGTGTTCGTGTACAGCAGCGCGCCCAACCGCGGGCTCGCGCAGCTGCTTCTCGCCTGGCCGCTCGTCCGCCGCCGCCTCCCGGACGCATCGCTCGTCGTGTTTTACGGCTTCACGCCCCAGTTCGAGCACTGGGCACGGCACCACCAGTGGCCGCGCGTGGTGGCTGGCGCTCTGTCCACCGAGCTGACGGGCTACGACGACTGGCGGGCGGCGATGGACGTGCTGCTTCGCGACACGCCCGGCGTCACGTACGTCGGGCTCGTAGATCACTCGACGCTGGCGCAAGCGTACGCGGGCGCCGGCTTCTGGCTGTTCCCGACCGCGTACCCCGAGACGAGCTGCATCTCGGCCATGAAGGCCATGGCCAACGGCGCCGTGCCGCTCACGAGTCGCTTCGAGGGCTCGGCATTGAGCGAGACCGTCGGCGCGTACGACCAGGGACCCGTTGCTATCAACAGCGCGGAGCAGCTAGGTACGAGCAGTCCCGTCCGATGATCCTGATCTCTTCTTGCTGTGAATAACGTGGTGCGGTGGGTGTTGTGGGGCAGGCAACGTCACGTGGTGGGGCTCGCAGTGGGCGGAGCGGATCGTGCAGCTCGTGGGCGATGCCGGCGAGCTAGCGAGACTGAGAGCGGACATGAAGCGGTTCGCGCGGCGGTCGTACCGGTGGTCGCGCGTCGCGCGCGAGTGGCACGCGCTGATCACCAACGAGTTGTTATAGGAAACACACACAAATAGAACGCACCGCGACGAGAGCGTGCCCAACTGCAAACCGTTTGTTGCGTTATCCTCACCACCTTCCGCTTCATCGCTTTCGCTGCTGTTCCATCATCATCGTCATCTATGGGCGCATGCGGGATCCCTACCGTTGGAGCGAATCGGCCGGCCGCTTTTGTGCGCCTTGGAGTTGACTGGTGCGTTGCCTCGTCACTTCTGCGCGCGGCACGACTTGCAGTACCAGTCGTCCGCCGGCACGGCCGTCAGCTTGGCGCATTTCTATAAAAACAAGACCGTCACGACAACAAAAAGACGTTAGGGTCCGTCTACAGCCGCGTGTATCGATCGACTCGCTCGTTAGCGCGCCACGCACCAGGTGGAACACGCGCTCGCAGCCGCGCGAGCCGTCCTCCGACCCGCAAATCACGTGCGAGTCGAGCCGGATCTTGTTCTTCTTGCACGCGCCGCACGTCTGTAGGTTGCACTCTTCGCAGAACCACTCGGTGTCGGGGATTTCCTGGTGGAGTCACACACAGACACACAGCAAGTCAAGCATCCGACCATCACGTATAAACAACTCTTCGCCCATCACATCCTCACCTTAAGCCCAATGCAGTCGACGTGAAACGCGCGCGGACAGCCGTCACAGCACAGGAGCTCGCCGCCGAGCGAGCACACGCTGCAGTCCTGGTCCCAGATATCGTCCGGGTTGCGCGCAACGGGCACCGCCAGAGTGCTGTCATCCTGGGTGGTGGCCGTCGACCCCTCGGCCGTCGTTGTCGACGATGGACTGAGCGACCCGACCGATTCCTCACGAGCCGACGAAGCTGCGGACGCGTGGAGGTGCTCCGTGTGTCGCTGAGAAGAGTTGGAAGCCTTGCGCCGCGTCCGAGAGGCCGGAAACACTGGCTTGACGCTCGGGTCGCACACGTGGCAGAACGTCTTGCCCCGCGGAATGCGCCGCAGACCCACGCACGTGTAGTGGAACACGCGCGGGCAGCCGTCGCAGCACAGCACCTCGCCGCCTCCGCCGCAAATGTAGCAGTCCTCTTCCCACTCGTCCATCGAGTCACCGCGCCGTTCAAGCGGAGCCGACACCGACGCCGTGTCCTCCTCCTCGTCATCCGACTCCTGCTTCTTCTGCTTCTTCTTGGCGGCGCGCTCCTTGCGGCTGCGCTTCTCCTTCTCGCTCTTGGCGCGCGTGCTCACGCCTCCCGCCTCGTCGCCCGTCGCATCGGCAAAGCCAAACAGATCCAGGCGGTGGATGAACGACGCAAGCGCGCCAGCTAGTGTCGCGATAGTCGACGCCTTCTTCACCTCGGCGATCCATCGTGATCGACAGTGCTTTGTAGGCCACAGGATGGATCCGTCGTCCGCCAGCGCGTCCAGCTCTTCGTCGTCTTCATCCTCCTCGTCGTCACTCTTGTCGTGGTCGCCCGCGTGGTTCTCCTTTCCGTTAGCAGCGGTAGCGCTCGCCCCCGCACCGGTTGGCTGAGCCGGCGCTGCCTTCTCCTGCGCCTTCAGCTGCACGGTCATGACCTCGTTCTCTAGCGCCAACAGAAGAGGGATCATCTCCTTCTCGCTTCCCGCGGCTTGAACCGTCTTCAACCACTCGACTCGACCGTCTGCCGGCCGATCAAGCCAGTCTGAGCCATAGTCACGGAGCCGCTTCGACAGCCACTGCTCGATGCTAATCATCTCTTGACGGAATGCATCCACGCCGCCAAGTTCGTGAAGCTTTGCGTCATTGGGGCGCTGGCGCTTGTCGTTCTTCCACACCAAGAACTCGTCGGCGGGTGCAGGAGACGGCGTCGCCGCGCGGCGCTTCTTCCGCGCCAATGCCTCGTCGTTGAGCAAGTCCGAGATCAGCAGTCCGGGCTTGGACATGGGCATATCCTGCGTGATAAGCTCCATATTCTCGGTCAGCGCCGTGCGGAGCTGTGCCTCCCGCGCGATGCGCACGTCGAGCGCCTCCAGCAGTGAGTTGACCTCGACCTGCGAGCTGTAGCAGTACCACAACGACTGGTGCACCGCATCGCTGGCCTTCGGCGATCCGCCGGCCATTTGGTCGTATCGGCGCTTCAGCGAATCAGGAGGACCAGGCTTCTCAATATAGAGACGCTGCTGGTCGCCGTGCAGGATCCAGTAGCGCAGTTGGTCGCGGTCGCGGCCCAGGGGCTCCGTCCGGACAAAGAACTCGCGCAACGCGGCGGTCAGCTTGTGCTTCTTGGCCGCCGCTTCTTCTTCCCGAAACGACTCCGCATCCAGTAGCTCCAGCACATGCGTCGCCGATACGACAATCCGCTCCGGCAGACCGCACTCCTTGCCCTTCTCAATGGCAACGCGGAGCAGGTTGGCGTCCTTGGACGCGAGGCCATCCGTAATGCCCTTCTTAGCGGCTGCTCGCCGGCGCTCCATCTGCTCCTGGAGCTTCTGCTTGCGCAGCTTCTCCTCCGTCCTCTGCCGTATTCTTTCGCGCTGTTTGTCCAGCTTGCGCTTGCGCGCCAAGTACTCATGTCGGGAGATCAGCTCCTGCGCCTGCAGGTTCTCCAGCTCTTCCTCGTTCTTGGTCAGCGCTTCTTCATTCTCGGCAAGATCATCCAGCTCCGTGTCACTTCCCGAAGCAGTCCCAGCGCCAGCATCGCTCTTGGTTTCGTCCTCATCAGCACCTGACTGAGCAGTCTCACCGTCGCCACCCTTCTTCAGCCACGTCTTCACCGACGCCTTGCCCTGCTCGACGATGCCCGCCAGCTCCGCCCTCTGCTTCTCTCGCAACTTTTTCTCGTCTTCCATCGCGACCTTCCTCTCGTGCATCACCTCGCGGTTGTAGTTCTTCGTGAGCTGGATATTTTCGCCCAAGTGCTTGCCGAGCAGGTGGCGAATCTTCTCCGTCGCGACGGCGCGGCCGACAAGGAACTGGAGAAGCGCGAGCTTGTGCGGGATCTCCAGCATCGGATAGTCCGTCGAGCCTAGCGCCTTGAACGCGTCCATGAACACGGGCGGCGCGTGCGCAGTGTACCGAGGGATCGCGGCGATCAGGCTGTGCATGATCGAGGGCCACGACAGCGCGTTGAGCATCGACAGCGTCGGGACGCCGACCGTGAGCGGCGCGTTCTGGATCTCGTAGCGATACCGCTCGCCTTCGTCCACGGCAGCTTCGTCGTCCGACACGTAGTCCTCGTCCTCCCTGTACAAGCGAAAACAATACACAACATGCACCACATCAGCACACAAAATTCACTTGCGTTCACTTGCCGACGTCGCACGGACCTGTCTTCGAGCACGAGCTCCAGCAGGCTCATGTGGATCTCCGCGAGCATAACGCAGTGCTCCTTGTGACTGAGCACGGCGCCGAACTGGTCGACGGAGATCGGCGATATCTTGAGCATCTCGCGGAACGAGTAGATCGAGTCCCACACCGCGAGCACCTGACCCGTGTACTTTGCCGGGATATCGCCAAACACGCACTCCGTAGGGCTGCAAGGCGGCAGAACGATAGTCCAGTGAGCACGAGAGGATCGAGCGAATTCTGTCGTGTTGAAAGTACGTACGTTGGCTTCTCCGAGCGCATCGAGTCGGCCAGCGGGAGCTCGTCCGCGCCGCGCTTCTTCTTGTTCAGCGCTTCCTCCTGTCAATACACACAAGCGAGCGATCAGTCAGAGTGGCTCACTCTCTGCAGCAGCAGCGCCAACGCCTTGACAGCCGCACCTTCTTCCTCAGCGCGACGTCCTCCTTCTCGAGCTTCTCGAGCCGCTCCTTGGCCGCGCGCACGGTCTGCGCGAGGTCTTCGGCGAGCCTGCCGAGCGTTTCCTCCTCCTTGTCCTTGTACTTGATCTTCTTGCGGCTCAGGATACGGTCCTGCATCTCGAGCACGCGCTTGGCCTTGTGCTCGATGGCCTCGGCCGACTTCTTGGCCAGCATCTCCTCCTTGCGCTGCTTCTCGCGCAGCTTCTTGGCGTCGCGCTCCAGCTTGGCCGTCTCGCGCAGCACGCGCGCCTTCTCCTTCGACTCCTTCTTCGCGCGGCGCCGGTCCAGGCACTCGCTGTCCATATACACGGTGGTTAGAGAGGGGCCGCCCGAAAAGAAGTATCCACACCTCAAAGAACACGCTGCAAGGGCACGTACGCGCACATCTTGCAGTACCACTCGCTGTCCGGGATCGCACCCTCCGCCATGCCCAGACTAGTCGAACAGCACACGAGCCAAAGTCAGCACCCGGTTCCTGTTCCTGTTCCTGTTGCGCGTCCTCCCCCTCCCTTCACTTCATATCGCACGTACCAGCTCATGTGGAAGGCACGCGGGCAGCGGTCGCAGCAGAGCAGCTCGCCGCCGTCCTTGCAAATGTTGCAGTACCAGCGGTTGTGGTCCGACCAGCCCTCGTCGCGGCCGTCCTCGTCCTCCTCGTCGTCCTCCTCGGCCGACGGCAGCGGCGTGTCCACGCGCTCGCTGTTCGTGTCCATGGACGCGGCGTCCTCCTCCCTCTCCTCGTCGCTGTTGTTGCACAGCTCAAACACGCTCAGCATGCCGCCCGACGGCCGCCGCGCGGGTTCTGAGGAGGGCGACGGCGTCGGCGACCGCTCCCGCGCCGAGGACGCCGTCGCCTTGGGCACCTTGGCCGCCTTGGGCTTCGCCTTGGGCTTGGCCTTGGGCTTGGCGGTCGCGCCCGCGCCGTTTTCGCGCCCTTTCTTCTTGTTCCCGGCGATGGATGAGGACGCGGCGCCTTTCTTCTTAGTCGCGGCCTTGGTGGTGGCGGGCTTGGACGGGCGCGGCGGCCCCACCTGCGCCGGCTCGAGCACCAGGAAGCCGGACTCGTCCAGCTCGTCCGCCGAGCTCATGCTGGTGAACTGTCGCCGCCCTACCTGGTAGAGCGCGCCCTACGCGGTCGGGTGGGTGTCAAGTACGAGGGGGAGAAATTGGCGGCGCCACGGCCAGAGTGATTGTCCCGTCCGTGCTCGCGCTACCGGTCGGAGGGGAGGGGGGAAAGCGAGCGCACTCTAATACTGCCGCTCTACTCTCAGCCCGAGTCTAAACTCCACTTGCGACTGCTGCTGTATGTAGGCGCCTGCCGCCGATCGACACCAAAGAAAAGAGAAGAAGCGGCGAACAAAGGGCAACCGCTCCGAATACAGGGGCGCAGCTTTTTGGCGAGCGACGAGAGAAGCCCAGGAGCCGTGGCGGGCCTCCCTCCCTCCCCTCCCTCTCCTACCCACCCCACCCCTCCCTCCCTCTCCAAAAAACCAGCCCACCCTCTCGGAAAAACCGACCCGTTTTGAGAACCGGCCTTCTTTTCTCTCGCACGCTTCGTCCTTTTGTGGCCCAGAACAAAGTGTAGCCATTCCAATCGGACGGTGGGGAGCCCGCCACGCGCTTCAACGCGTTCCACGCGCCCTACCCGACCGCCCTTCGCGTGGAGCGCAGTCGCGAGCAGCCCGCGTCAATGGGTCCGCCCGCTGGCATTGATGGCCAACGGCCGGCTGGCTGAGCTGCTCGCGTTGGCGGTGCAGTCCAACAGGGGAGCCCCACCCGACTGCGCTGTACAGTACTGCTGACGGTGGCTGCCTCCGCGCTTGGAGATCACTTGGGGGGGCAACTAGACCACGTTGAAGCGGGCTTGCCGGCTCACTCGGCCGATTCGTGGCATCGCGCTCTACGGATGGAGCTCCCCCCTTCCTGCGAGTTCAATGGGTTGCGAGGCAGCAGTCGCTGCACCGCCTTGTAGAGAGAGGCCCACAAAGCCACCACGGTTGCTGTCTGAAAGCATTTGAACGCAACACTGAGGGTTCGGCAGCGCGTGCCACCGAGAGGGGCTGCGAGGACCAACCCGCAATACATTTCGAGCCACGCCAAGAGCACCCGGCCCTTTTAGCACGGACGCCAGTAAGTGCAGCCTGTCGTACGAGCACGCCGCTCGCTTGCGACCCGAACGTGAAGAGGCTGGCTGAACGATTGCGTCGTCGACGACGGGCCGAGCACTCGTGTCGTGAAATGCCGAGAGGTGGCCACAACTTTGGATCTTGCAGCTCCAAACGACGCGGACAGGAAGCAGCCAAGCCGAGGCAGTGACTCTACATCTTCACTCCCTGCGTAAGCTCCACAGAGTCTATGCTGGGCTTGCTCGTCGATCAAGCGCATCCGCTGCAGCCCCCATTTGCCGACAAGTCGCCGACAAGTCGTGGCGCTGGCAAGCATGCACCATTCTCACAATGTACTGATTTATACGTTGATTGATTGGAGTGCTGTCCCTGCTTCGAAGTATTTATTCTACCTGTCTAACGCGCGACTGAATTGGAATTCGGGCACATTTCTAACTTATTCCAGTAGTCCCGCGCCATAATGCGCGAACTTGTCGGGAAGTACGCTCTGATTGGTTACAATACGGTGGTGTTCCTCACCATTTTCTGTCTTTTCATTAGCTGAAATGCCGCTCTTATTCTCGAATTCCGGTTTTGGCGGGAACGCCTTGGCGCGCTCCCCACTCTCCGCGACCGAGAGCTTCCAACGCCATCGCATTCGACTCGCCCGCTCTTTCGTCTCCCTCCTCCTTCCTCCCCGCTGCTCGGAAACCATGGCGACTTCTTCGGCCAACGAGGCCGTGCTGCAGAAGACCATGGAGGACCCGCGCTTCGTGCGCGCGGAGACGCTGCTCAAGGAGAAGCGCCTCGAGGAGGCCGTCGTCGTGTTCGAGGACCTGCTGCGCACCATGTAAGTCGCCGCCGTCGCTCTCTGCGCCTGTTATACATATACGTGGACGCTCACGCTTGCGGTTAAACTTTGGCGGAAGGTGCGAGACGGAGAAGGTGGGCGCCGACTCGCTGGCCGTCGCGCCCGTGTACCATCGGTACGGCCACGCGCTGCTGTCGCTCGCCGAGGCGACGGCGAGCGTGTTCGGTGGCGCCGTGCAGACGCCCGAGGAAGGCACCGACGCGGAGCAGGACGCCAAGGAGATGGCGGACGACATGGAGACCGCGTGGGAGATGCTCGAGGTGGCGCGCGTCATCTACTCGCGGTACCCGGAGGAGCTGGCGATCGAGACGCAGCTCGCGCGCGTGTACATGCGGCTGGGTGACGTGGGCATGGAGCTGGACAACTTTGAGCAGGCGCGGAGTGACTTTGAGAAGGCCGTGATGCTGCGCAAAAAGGTGCTCAAGGCCACGGACGACCCGGACACGACGCTGCTCGCCGACTTGTACTGCAATCTGGCCATCTCGTGCATCTACCGCGGGTCCAGCAAGGCGGCAGAGGAGGCGAACGCCGACGGCGCCAGCGCCAATGACAAGGACGACGAGGAAGCACGGAACGACGAGGACGACGGACTCAAGTACTACGTGCTGGCGGGCCGCATCATGGCCGACAACATCCACCGCGTCGCGCTCACGTGCTCGGAGCGCCTGCAGCAGTTCGCCAAGCAGCGGATCCCGGTGTACGGCGACAATGAAGACGACAACTCGGTGCCCAAGGGCAAAGGCAAGCGGAAGGCGGGCGCGGCCAACGGCGTCGACGACGCGCGCACGCTGCTGTTCCTGGGCGACAACATGGACGAGGTCAAGGAGGAGTTCCTCGCCTGCGCCAAGAGCGAGCCGGTCAAGGCGGCCGATGTGAACGCCGACGGACTCACCAAGGCCGAGGAGACGCTGCTGGACTTCCTCGAGATCTACGTCGAGATCAAGGAGAAGGCGGATGGTATCAAGGAGAGCGCGGCCGCCGAGCCCGTCGAGAAGCCGCCGACGGCGACTGATGATGCGAACGGCGAGGCCAAGAAGGAGGAGCCCGAGACGACGATCGGCTTTGGCGCCGCCAGCTCGACTGCGACGACGACGGCGACTACGGTGAACGTTGTCCCCGTCGTGAAGAAGCGGAAAACGGAGACGCCCGCAGTGGTGAAGGATGAGGCTGCGGGGGACGCTAAGAAAGAGTAAGCGGCGTCAGTCATCAGGACACGCGGTCAGCTGCAAAACCGCGTAGCAAGAAACACACAAGCAAGGAAATATATGTGCATGTCGATGAACGGTTTGGTCCTCCCGTGGAACCTCTCTGGATTGCGCTCACGTTGGCGTCGCCAACGCCGGTCACTGGTTATCCCCCTCGGCTTTCTTCCTGCCTTGTCGTCGTCGCCCCCGCGTCGTTTCAACTGCTGCGGTACGAGTCCCAGACGAGCTGGAAGACCTTGCGCGCGTCGTGGTCGGCGGCGTTCGAGCTGAACGTGTCGGCTTCCAGCACGCTCGCCACGTCCTCGAGCGGCGCCCGGAACGCGCGGCCGACGGACTTCATGCGTGCGAGCGCGCTTGCAAACCAGTTGTCCTGGTAGTTGACGCCCTCGGCGTCGCACTGCGTCTTGTGCGCCGAGATGACGCGGTTGAAACCCTCAAACAGGATCTTGACCATCTCGCGCAGCTCCGACTCGTGCTTCGCGGCCGCGTCCTCATCGTCCTCTCCGTCCATCTTCTTGTCGCCGTCGCCACTCTCTGCCGTCTTTGCTGCCTTGGCCATAGAGATCGAGTTCTGCACAAACGCCATCGTGTCGTCCACGATGCCCCATACGTACGGCCAGCTGTACTGCTGAATGGCGTCGGGCGTAAAGACCCACTGGACGATCGTCGTCGGGCGAAGGACGCCATGACGCAGCATCGCGTTCAAGATAAGCGCGATATGCTGCGGCGACTTGAGCCAGACGCTCGCGACCGCGCGCACCAACACGAGCTCGTCCTCGTCCCCGCCGCGGAGCTGGTCTGCCTGACTGTACTTCTCCAACAGCAAGCGCATGTGCGTGTACGTCGCTGCGCCGGCCTCGAGGATGCAAGTCCAGACCACTTCAAGCGCGTCTTCTCGCGATACTCCGCGCTGCTCAACCTCTTCAAACAGCCACGCCTGCAGTGCTACCGCTGGAGGATGCGTTTTGAGCTTCGCCGCGACCACGTCGTACAATTCGGAGAGCGCTTCCTCCGATGACGACGAAACGCCATTCGTCGGATCAACATCATCGCCGTCGTTCATTGCAGATCCCTCTCCCGTTGGCTTGTTGACGCGGAACCGGATGCGCGGCTGCGGTGACGGCGGCAGCAGCATGTGGAAGTCGGTCGGCAGCACAGTCTGCATGTGCTGCAAGTACGACAAGCGCACGCAGCGCTCAATGACGGCGCTCACAAATAGGCGCTGCGCGTCGTCCTCTTCGGCTTCGAGCACGTGCGCCCAGTGCGTCCATGGCCACTTGTACTCAAAGTTGGACAGGAAATGACTGAACAGAAGCACAAACGCGTCCCGGGCGCCTGCGCGCATGGTCGGAAGCTCGCGGAACAGCAGTTCGACAACGATAGCGAGAGCGGGCGACACGACGCGCGCATCCGACTTTACCAAGTGGGTCAGCACCGCGCAATCGTATGCGAGCGTGGCCGGCGCCGTCTCGCTAAGCACCTTCACCAGCAGAGTTTCAACCAGCAAAAACTCGCTGCGGACATCTGTGGCGCTCGCGGCAGACGCAAAACGCGCGTTCACGTTGCGGCACATACTGAGCAGCATCTTGGCCGCCATCGCCGGCTTCGGGTACGACGTCTGTGGGAAGCACAGTGAAATCAATACCTCAGTCAACTTTCCTCGACGCAGAAGCGCAAGCAACCCATCCTTACCTCCAGTGCCTGGTCAAAGTCGCCCCTCAGCATGAGATATGACGCCAGCGGCAGGTTCGCAATAGCGGCGCCTGCCGCGCCCGAGTCCTCCGTGAGAACGCGAAACAGAGGCGCGTACGGCGGGATGTTGCTGACATCGAACTGCATATCATGGAGAGTTGACACCAGCAGCACACAACGATTAGTGATCCATAATGGATTTCTCGAACCACCGATTGATCGGAATCGAAAATGATCGACCACGTACATTCGCCGTTTCGATCGCGAGCGAAGCCGTCAGCGGATGAGGCTCGATGAGCTTCCAGCGAGAAGGCGACACAATCTCGTGCGCAGACAGCACACCCGGCACCACGACGCCATGACTAGATGATTCGTCAGCGCCATCGTTCATGTCGTCTGACTCGGGAGCCGGAGGCGCGGCAGCGGCGTCCGCGCGGAGTTGCTCCAACGCCTTCCAGTATAAGGTCAGCGGATCAAAGGCGGCGCAAAAGGCAGTTTGCTCTTCGTCATTCTCTGGCTCCCAGAGCAGATCCAGACGCAGCCGGCGCACGAGCCAGCTCGTGCCGTGGGCGCTCTCGATGCCACGCGGGTTGCTGTCTTCCTCGCGGTTCGAAATGTACTCCTTGCACCGACTGAGCAGGCTTTCGTAGATGTCTTGGCTGTTGCTGGCGAGCGCCGGTCCGCTCTGACCACCATAAATCAGACACCCACCGTCAGTATCACGTCCACGCTGTCAAGACACGACACCACCGATCTTCCTTACATGGACTAGAGCGTCAAGCACGACGCAAGCGTAGAAGTCCTTCCAGGCCGCAGCGTGCTCGCGCGCACGCAAAGTCAACGGGTTCGAGTCGTTCTCGCTGTTGAAGTCGTCGGGCGTGCAGACCGACTGGAGCGAGTCCAGCAGACCCAGCACATCGTCGGCGCGCACCACACGCACGGCAACAAGCTCAGCCAGGAAGCGCACGACCAGCACGATGCGCAGTTGCTGATCTGTGGGACTATCCACCTTGCTGTCCGCGCCACTGGCCGGTGCGCTGTCGGCAGGAGGGGCGCCCGCCTTCTCCGTGTCAAACGCGTCGATCGCGCGCTGCAACATCTGCACAGCGTCCTCCAGCAGGCGCCGGCCGAACTCGGGCTGCTTGGCGTTCACCAGGCCCGCGAGCGCGGCGTACAGCGTCGTCTTGTGCGCCAGGCGCGTGACGCCGCGCAGCACAAGCGCCGTGAGGTGGCCCAGCTTGGCGTGCTGCGGGTCCTGCTCCATCTCGGCGAGCACCTTGCCGGCCGCGCGCGAGACGTTGTCGCGCAGCGCCGTGCCCTGCAGCCAGTTGGACAGCGGCGCCGACTCGCCGAGCTCCACGACCGCCTTCTTGGCGAGGCGCCAGGCGCGCGCGCGCTCGCTCTCGGCCGGCGCCATCGCGCCGCGGTCCCCGTAGCGGTCGCCGCGTCGCCCATACCGGTCGTCCCCACGCGACGGGCGGTTGTTTTCGTACCGCGAGCGCTTGTACCCGCCGCCGTAGCGCCCGTCCTGCTGCTCGTCGTCGTCCTCGAACGAGCGCTTGCCGCCCCCGCGGCGCCCGTCGTTCCCGTACGAGTCGTTACTGCGGTACATGTCGATCTAGGCGTCGGTTGGAACACAGCAGGAGGGGAGACGTCGTCGCTTGATAGCACGCGAGTATGCAGCGGGAGATCGACTGAGTGTGGCAGCCGAGCAAGGGGGATACCCGGCCTTTCTCGCGACGGTACTCGCGTCTTATTTTGTTGTTGGTGGCATTCGGTTGGGCAACGCGCGCGGGCGGGCGGCTCGACGGCCGTATATATACGGCGTGCACGGTACACTATAAACGTACTGTACTTATTCTGCAAAGTATGATATGAACCACTAATAACCTCGTACATTGAATACAAAAAATGAACGGTACTGGTATATGCGATATTGCAGGTTTTTGATCCCGAAACGCCCCGCTGATCCTGGGGCTCGAAACGTCGCCAAGAGGTGCCCTGCCGGTCATGAGGCCGACGACACGGCGACGGCGGCGGCCGCGCGACTATCGCAGTGACCACGACCCTCGCGCGCTTCTGTCCGTCATGTTAGCTGGCCTGTCTGTCCCCCTGGGCGGCGTGGCGGGCGCTGATGCCAAGCTCGCTGAGCTCTACGACATGAGACAGCGCCGCGATCTTGTCGCTGCTTTGACAATCGTGAACGAGACGATCCTGAGCGCGGCGAACACCTCCGTGGGGTCCCTCGACCCGCAATTTTCCGCGCCGCTTGCTCCGCGAGTCGCGAGCTACCGCAACGCTTATGGCTCGCAGTTCTCGTGCGGATCCACGTGCCTCTTCATCGCCGGCACGTACTCGACGCTAGTGTGCAGCCTGCTGCTTCTCGTCTGCCTCGTGCCGCTGCAGCAACGCGTGCAATCAGCAGACGCTGCTGCGACGCGGTTTTGGTTCGGCGGGAAGGGGTATACACCACCAGAAGAAGATAACAAGCCGACTCCTGCGACTGGAGACCGGGAACGAGGCTGCTGGGCGACGGCCGTGCTCTGGGTCGCTCGCCACGTACTACCGAGAGGCGCAGTGGTGCGCGACGAAGAAGACATCTGCGATCACTTCCACGAAGACTACTTGAGCGTCACGCAAGCGCTTGCGGGCGAGAATCAGCAAAAGACCTACGAGAGTATCGGCGTCGCGACAGACGACCTGCCGTTCCCCGGGTTCGGCAGCGGTGACGACGTCATCGTGGGCGACGACCCCGAGCGGCTATTCGACAGCCCTGTACTCGGTCAGCGCGCAAGATCCAAGCGCGCGAGCATATTCAGCAGCTCGCCCCCGCCGCCACCCCCTCCGTCTAGACGCACGCAGCGATCCAGTCGCCTCTCGATCGCATCGGCATCACCCGACCCTCGAGAGGCAGCGAGCGCTGAAGCCGGCAGTGAGACC
The DNA here is from genome assembly GCA_023338115.1 of Phytopythium boreale. Lineage (NCBI taxonomy): Eukaryota > Oomycota > Peronosporomycetes > Pythiales > Pythiaceae > Phytopythium > Phytopythium boreale. The sequence goes on from JAADYG010000036.1 coordinate 61,226, forward strand.
GTGATAGTACCCGAACGCTCGTCGTTTGTCGGGTCGGCTCCTGCTTCTCCTGTGCTTGATATAACGCCAGACTTCATCGAGCAGCATCGGCGGATGACGCTTACAGGGTACCAGCTAGCACCGAGCGAGTCGAAGGAGGACATGGTGCGCGCGGTGGAGCGGCGCGCGTCGATCCAGCACCGAGCGGAGAAGCGACGGGAGATCGCCAAGTCGGACATCAGCTACGAGAACCTCGGCGACGAGGAGATCCAAATGTACGAGTACCTGGAGTTTGTGCGCCAGCTGCTGGAGGGCATCGCGCTCAAGAAGGTGTGCCAGAGCAGCTCCATGGTGGTCAAGCGCACGTTCTTCGTGAACGCCGAGATGACGACCGTCTTCTGGAACAAGGTCGGCAACAAGAAGTGGATGACACGCAAGAGCAGCATCCAGGTTTCTGCGATCGACAAGGTGCTCAAGGGCCTGGACGGCAACCCGGGGCTCGCCTCCAGGGGCGCAATGCCCGAGAAGAGCTCTCTGTACATGTCCATACTGTGTACCGACGGCAAGCGGCTGGATCTGGAGGCGAACGACGAGCCTGCGCGGCAACGACTGTTCCTCGGGTTCTCTCGGCTAGCGATGGAGAAGCGGCTCAGTGCGGCGACGCACCCTTCCGATGAAGGACCGAGCGCCGTTGGTCTCCCGTCAACCGAGCCGACGAACCTGTCCCCAGTAAGGCGTGCGACGCAGCGGTCGCCGACCCACTCGTCGCAGCTCGACCAAGTTATGGAAGAGGAGGAGGAGGAGGAGAAGGACGACGAGCACCACCGGAGCGGCTGAACCGCTTGGCTTTGGTGTATGTAGCAACTCTCTCCTTGTTAATGCCTTATATATTATGGTGCGATGACCGCAAATCTATGACGAGCGGGCGGGCCGGACAGGAAGGGTGCGGCAAGGCTAGAAGCTGCGCAGCAGGCGCGTGGTCTTGGAGGAGGACGAGCTCTTCTTGAAGACGCCCGAGATGGCGAGGATGATGAGGATCACGAGCACGACGCACAGGCCGATGGCGATCGTGAGCTTGACGTTCTTCCACCACATGGCCTTGCGCAGCTTGCGGCCCGTGTTGCGGAAGACCTTGGCCTGCTCGTTCAGGTCGTTGGTCTTCTGCTCCACGACCTCCATCTTCTCCGTGTTGGACAGCACGACCTGGATGTTGTCGTGCATGACCGTCTTGACGTTGTCCACCTGGCTCATCACCTCCGACAGCTTGTCCACCTTGGTGCGGTCGTCGTACGTGCCCGCGATCGTCGACAGGATCTTCATGCAGTCCTTGTCCAGCCCGTGCTGAGTTGTTGACCACACACACACGTCCATCAGTGATCTATACGGGCAGCAATACCCTCAGCTAGTGAATGTGAATGCTCACCTCGCGGCAGGTGAGCGCCTTGGCGCCGAAGCGCGGCACGACCTCCTGCTGCACGGCGGCGATCATCTGGAAGGCCAGGCGGATGGGGTAGTCCTTGGCCGTGACGGCGGCGAATACAAGCTCGTCGTTGTCCATGGTGAAGTGGAACTTGTTGGGGTCGCACTCGAGCGAGTGGCGGCCGTTGGGCGTCACCTGCGACTTCCACGTCGGCGCGCGGATCACCTTGGACAGCATCTCGCGGAACGTGTTGAGCTCCGCCATGTCCACGTTGCCCTTGCGCGCCGACGAGTGCAGGTAGCACGCCACGATCGCCTTGTCCGTCGCGCGCGCGACCGCCAGGAACTTGACGTTGTCCTTGGTCAGCGAGCTCGGCGTGTGCGCGGTCGACATGGTCGCTTTTCTGCTGCTGGTGCTTCGAGGAGGTGGGGGAACGAGGAACAGCGGCGCGGCGGGAGACGCGAAAGCAGAGAGTGAGACGGCGACCGACTGCGAGTGAAGTGTCGGACAACGCGGCACTGCCGAGGCTATTCCTGACGCGGAGAAGGATCGCTGGCTTCCGCGCGCGGGTCGTATAAATAGCGGGCGTGCCGACGACAGGATTAGCTGGAGCTGCTGCCGGCCGCTGTTCTCACGTGTGGAACTGCGCCGAGGGAGGAGAAGAGACGCAGGAGAGAGAGACCTTTGAGCGCGACACCGACCTCGCAATGTTGGTCGGAAGAAACGGTCCGATACCAGCAGCGTATCAGCCGATTCGTGGGTTCATGATGAGAAAAAGTAAATATTACACTTTTGACGCATTATTTAATGTCATATCGACATAATCTACATACCGGATATCAAAAATTGCGGAAAACGTTTGTATAAAATCCAGGAGATTTGAGTCTCGCACACACCGAGACATGCCGAACGGAAAATCCAGAACAGTTGACGCGCGGTTCAACCAGGTCAAGTGGTACAATGGAATAGGCATTTTCTACTCGCCTTTATGATGGTTGCCAGCACGTTGATCTACTCGACCTGGAGGAATTAATATGTAATACTCGCTCTCACTCCAATGCAGAACCTACTCGGACTCTCCAAATTAGCAGCAACAGTAGCTTGGCGACTGCCGCTGCGTCGAGAGAGGCTCGCCCGCCTTCTTGATCTCCACCACGACCCGCGCGTATTTCGGCCACGTCGACCCGGGAAAACAGCGTCTTGGTGTGGTGCGTCGGGACGACCAGCATGTCTGCGCCTCCGTGCAGCTTGATGCCCTGCCGCCCAAACTCGACCGACAGCGTCTTCTTCTTGCGCTCCGTCCAGACGACTTCCAGCCCGGTTGCCGCCAGGGCTCCCTCCACGTAGCACGTGAGGAAGGCGCGGCATGCCTTTGCTTACGACTTCTCGGTCCCGGTTCCCCATGCAAGCCCCTCGAGATCGTGAGTCTTGCGGGCTCGATGAGTCCACTGGATGCGGGTGAAGGCGAGCGCGAGCCGCCAGAGAATCGCGTCGACTTGGCTGGCGGACATGGAAGAAGTAGCAAGGTCAGAACGTGGCGCGTGACGATCTTGTGGACCACGTCGGCCACGATCTCCGTCACCCGCTCCATCGCGTGCGCCATCCGCTCCAGAGATAACACCCACGGGCATCTCCCGCCCGTTCCGCGCCGGCTCGTGAGCAGTGGCAAGGAAGTGGAGTCGAGTGACGAGCGTAGAAGGATGAAGGTAATGGTGAAGGAGGCTGTTGTCCTGTGTCAAGGTGATGATGCAGGTGGTAGCGGCGGCTCCTGTATGCCGTCAATGCAAGTGCGTGTGTCGAGTGACGATAAGCTCGGGTGCCAGCGCTGCGGACTAGGACGCCGACGACAAAGATGACTCCGTGCAGCAAGATCTGCTAGACGCCGGCGTTAACCTTGCCGTCGTGGCTGTGCTGATGGTTTCGGTCGCTGCGAACGCCGGCCTAGTCCACATCTGACCAGGCTTTCCGCCTCCAGATTGGATGGCGTTCTCCAGCGTGCCGCCCGTGTTGGCGCGTGCAGTCAAGGGAATGAGCTTAGTCTCTGTCAGGGAGAACAAAGCCCGGGAGCTGTGCTCGAGACGCTGTGGTGGCGCGTGGCCACCTCGCACACGGCGACCAAGCTTCACCAGAGCGCCACGAAGACAGCACTTGGTCCACCAACGCAGCAACATGACTTCACAGCGCGCAACCTTCGCACTTGCGTACCTGATGCCCATGAGGGATTCCGAAGAAGCGTCGTCGCTGGGCACTGGGCTCAGAGGCGTGGCGCTTTCTGGGAGGGCTGTCGTCGTCGGCGTCGTCCGCGGTCGTCTGCACCTCGGCTGCATGCCTGCGAGCTTGACTGTCTGGATCTGGCGTATCGGGTGGTTGCGCGAAGTGATGGACGAGAGCTGCAGGTAGAGCTGATCAGCGCCGGACAAACACTCGATGATCTCCCTGAGAGTCGTCACGCCCGTCGACAGGTCGCCGATCTCGAGTGAGCACACTTCTCGGTCATCCGACAGCCAGTAGACGTACCAGCGGTCGTTGAAGTCCGTCAGCAGCGCGACCACGGCGCCCTCCGCCTTGTTGTCCAGCGCCAGAAGCTCCGAGATGGCCTGGTGTTGAAACTGCATCTATAATGGCTGACCCGTCTTCTTGACCTCCACCACGACCCGCGCATGCTTCGGCCACGTCTCCCCGGGAAACAACAGCCTTGCATCGTTCGTCGGGACGATCAGCATGTCAGCCCCGCCGTTCAGCTTCACGCCATGTTCCTTGAATCGGACCGACAGTATGTACTTCCTGTGCTCGATTCGGGCGACCGCCAGTCCGTGCGTCGCCAGGGCTCGTCTCACGCTAGCCGACAGGAAGGCGCAGTACTCCGTCGCGTACGAGTCCTCTTCCTCGGGTCCCCACGGAAACCCCTCGAGGCCTGGAATTGCGGGAGCTTGCTGAGTCCATTGCATGCGGGTCCACTCGAGCTTGAGCTTCCACAGAATCAAGTCGATGCCGTCAGCGTCGATGTGGGAATGCACGAAGGTCTGGGTGTGGAGCACGCCAAGCTGGTCAGCCACCTTGTCCAGCGTCTCCACTGACCACCCCAAAGCACAGACTGAGCGCTCCATCGCCAGTCTCGACTCCGCCATCGCCTGTGCCGACTCCGCCATCGACCGGGCCGCCTTCGCCATCACCGGTGTCGACTGCTCCATCGCCTGTCTCGGCTGCTCCAGCGCCTGTCTCGACTCCCTCTGCGCCCACAATATCATTGCCGTGACCACAACTATCAGCATCACCACGGGCGCTGGGTCAGCGCCAGCGTCCAACAGATTCTGCTGCACCGAGCGCAGATTGTCGTCCACCGAGCTCATCCTGCTTGTCGGCGTCTTGGCGCGTGGCTTGGTCAGAGGTAGGCGGAGCGCAGAGTTTGTCCGAATGACCGAGGAAAGGGCGGCACGTGTTCGTCTTGATGGGTTTTGACGAAGAAACCAGCGTGCGCTTGGAAACTTCAACGCGTCAGCTCAAGTTCAACAAGAACCACCCCCTTCGCTCCTGAACGTCAGGTTCTGCGGCGACGACAACTCAATCGCGTGCTGCAACGCCACACCCACTTGCATTCGCGGGCATACAGGAGTAATCACCACCCGCTGTCACCACCCGCTGTCACCGCCTCCATCATTGCTTCAAAACACAAACCACATCCTTCTGCGTCCATCACTCGACGACATCTCGTGACCACTGCTCACGAGCAGGCGCGACACGGGCGAAAGGTGCCCGTGGGCGTCACCTCCCACTCGTCGACGTCGCCGTCCACGTCTGACGAGGCGGTGCCGCCTGTGTTGGCGCGCACCCGGCCGACTATCCGCCTCCTGCTGCCGGTGATGCAGGAGGAGGACGCGGACCTGCGCGTGGGTCGTGGTCACGAGCGTGAGAGGCGATGGGCAGCGAGACGAGCCCCGAGTCCTGCAGGCACGGCAGGCAGATGCGCATGGACACGATCCCGACGGCCTGCCGCTCGACAGTCTCCTTGGACGTGCAGGCTTTGCACACGACGCGGCTGCACGCGTGGCAGTTGAAGCGCGCTGTGAGCAGCTGGAACGATCTCCGGCAGCCGCGACATGCGCGCGCGGCGCTCTTGAGCGCCCGCTGGTTCTTGAGCAAGAAGGCGGACGAGTGAGCCGCTTGGGGCGGAAGTGCGAGCACAGCGGCGTGAGGTTGGTGCCGAACTTGGCCATGAGCAGCCGCGTGGTCAGATTGAGCGCGAGCCCGCCGGGCTTCATGCCCACAAGGTACACGATCTTGGTCTCGCTCTGGCGCTAGCCGCCGTCAAAGTCCTTGGCGAAAGAAGAAGGAGCCGACCGGCGCAGGAGCGACTGGTGACGGGCGAGGCCCGGGCGGCGGCGGCCGAGGTGGAGCCGGCGGCCACGGCGCTGGCTAAGTCCCGGTCGTAGTCGTCCTTGTCGACCGAGTCCCAGAGGCAGTGGCCGATGGTGGCGCCGTCCTCGGGGTCGGTGAACACGTCGGTGGAGACGGCCACGCGCATGTCGCGGTTGGCCATTGTCCCAGGCGTCTGGAAGCACGAGTAGAGCACGTAGACAGGGCGGAAGGAAGGGCCGCTCGCGCGTGGGATGCTGCAGCACTCAAAACAGGCCAATGATAAATCCAGAGCAGTTCCCCCGCGCTTCAACCCGGTCAAGCGGTACAATGGAATTGACACTTGCCACAGTACTCGCATTTATGATTGTCAGCACGTTGATCTACTCGACCTGGAGGAACGGGGCGGCGGTGGTTTCCAGCTTCTGAAGCTGCTCGGCCGAGAACTGGTCGTCATCGGACGAGAGCAAGGTCGCGGCCGGCAGCTGCTCCTCGAACAGCACGATGTCGGCGCCGGCGGTCAACGCGGCCTTGGCAACCACTTCTTCAATGGTCGCGCTCTCGGGAGTAACAAGCGAGCTGGCCTCCCACGCGCGCATGATGCTCTCAACGCGAGCTGAATCCACAAGCTGGAGGGTGTGAGAAGAGCACAGAGTACGTTAGACACAATGCTCTTTTCGGAATCCAAAGCAAATTGGGTCCACTCGTACCTCGACGGACGCGGTGAAGCATTTGAACAGCTCGCGCAGCGCCATCGAGTAGGCAAAGCTGAACTGCTTGGTCTCCTCGTGCTGGGCGAGCTCTTTGACGGTCACTTCGAAGCGCGGGTAGATCTGCGTCTCGAGCACGAAGACCCACTCCTCGAGGTTGTCGAACTGGCCGTGCTGGTTCGCGAGGATGTGGCCCCACGCCACGTCCTGCGCGGCAGGGAGCGGCAGGTGGGTGTACTTGGGCGCCACCTTCTCGATGTACGTCTTCTCGACACTGATGGCGAGGTTGAACGCTGTCTTAAGCGGCAGCGCGACGTCTTCGCCGGGCTTCTCAGCGTACGTTTTGAGCAGCAAGGGCTTCCCGTTCGAGAGCACGGTCTCGAGCGGTCGGTCGCCAATGATCAGCATCTTGCGCTCGTCGCGGAACTGCTTCACGACACTCGGAAGTGGGAGCATGAAGCGGCTTCCCAAGTGGATAGGCAGCTGCAGAGACGCGAAGCGCTCGCACTTCTCCGCTAACGGCGCCAGCGTCTTCTCAACCAGCTCGTCAAGCGACACCGAGTCGCCGGACTGGCCCAAGATCGCAAACCCGTAGCTCTGCACGCGCCCGTCAGTGCACAGCTTCTCTAGCGCGTCCGACGCATTAGCCAATGCGTCCGACAGCGCAGTGGCGTTGGCCAGCAGCTCCTCGGGGACCTTGAGCACGACGTGGTCGACGACGTCGACGTTCAGCGCGTCCGACGCGATGGCCACGCCCTTGTCAATGACACCGCTAGCCAGCCGCTCGCTGGGCGCTGCGCACACGACCACAGTTTACGCATTTGCGCACGTCAGCGCACTGGATAATGCTATACGTCAGTGTCACACCCTCATTACCTTCTGGCGACGGGTGAAGCAGCGAGTCGCCGATGAGCGCGGACACGACGAAGGCCTCGCGCGGGATGGCCAGCTCCTCGACCAGCTCCTGCAGCACCAGCGCCTCCACGTACGCCTGCTTGTCGCCGTGCTTGGACGCCTCGAACGGGTTCACGGCCGCCTGGATGAAGTTTCCTTCGAACGCCGACATGACGGCCTTGCTCGCGTCGATGCGCGGCACGTCCTTGGCCCACAGCGCCGGGCTCCCCACGCCGCGCCGGCCGAGCGCCAGCGTCTCCGCGCCGCCAATGCGCAGCGTCGGGCTCGTCTTTGGCGGCTGCGCCGACCGCGAGAGGAACTCTCGCGTGTCCTCGGACGTCGCGCGGCCAGTGTGCAGCGCCGCCGCGCCAGCGGGACGGCGCGCCGCGCGCAGCAGCGATCGCGCCAGCAGCGTCGACCTCGTGCCGCTCAGCATCTTGGATTGACTATTGCCCACAAAGGTTTGTGGGGTGCTGCAACCAGTTGCTCTTATATAGAGTGGCATGTGGTATCTCTCTGTAGAAGAGCGAACAAGGTTGGCCATCATCTTGCGCGCGTCGCAGATTTTGGGATACGGTTTGACTCTATTTCCGACGTTAAAAGTTGTGCTAACGCGGCAACTGCAAGCGGTTCTACCTATCACTGCTTGGTCTGCAGCGTCTTGACGAACTCGCGCAGCACGTCCTTCACCTCCTTGTTCGTCGGGATGTAGTGGCCGCCAGGGTGGTAGTACACCGCCGGGTTCTCGTACAGCTCGAGCAACGCCTGGCTCCGGTCCTTCACCACGACGGCGTCCGTCTCGCCGATCACGTGCACCGACGGGAGGTTCACCTTCTGCACGCTGGCGTATTGCGGATTGGAGCAGGCCGCAGCGGCAAAGAAGATGCCGAACTTGAAGGCGAAAGGCGTCTGCGACGGGTTCTCCACTGTAGAACAGTCGCAAGACAGGACACGGTAAAGCCCGTAAGTCACTGCAACTTTCATCACGTTGACAAGCACCCTATGACCAAGCAGAGACGTACGTTGGTGCTGCAGCACCATGGACGCGATCATGCCGCCCTGGCTGAAGCCGAAGATGCCGTCGAACGGACCTTCCTTGCGCACGAACTCGCCAATGTACTCGATGGACGAGGCGGCCTCCCAGTACGCGTGCGTCGCGGTCTCGTCGTCGTACTTCCACCACGCGAGCTGCCGCGCGTCGCCCTCCTTCGCCTCAGCCGGAGCGCTGTCATCGATGAGGCATGCGATCATAGCGGCAGAAGACTCTCAGTGCTGGCTGGTGCTGAATGATGTGTGGGAGCGTGAGTGTCCTTACCTATCGGTGGTCTCGACGACGATCGGGGCATCCAGGAAGACTGCGAGGCAGAACACACGACAAACGCAGGTCAATGGACATAGGAACAAAAACATGCAGCCAGTGCAGCCAGCAGCTATTTTGCATGTCGTACCGAACTCCATGCTGCTCTTGAGCGCGCGGCGCAGCGCCGACATGCGGCCACACAGCGCCTCGGCGTTCTGGCGGTAGCCGTGCAGGCACAGCACGCGGTACTTGTCCATGGCTTCGCGTTTCAAGGTCCGTCTTGGTTCCTTCCGATAATGCGCTAATGACGTTTGTCGGGGCGGCGCCGGCGGTGTCCATCGATAGATCAGCAGCTCATCGCTGCACCAAGCGGCTGGAGGTGTTTTTCTCACAGATCGCTTTGCATAGCCGCTGCTGCGATTATATTAGCTTGCGTTTCTCTCGCGTCGGCAGTGACAAGCCACGCGCAATGGCAAACAGCTTCACGCGAGATTTGTAGCCGATGAGCGATCATTCTGACGTTCGCCAAGGCGGCAGCCGCCCTGTTGCATACGCGGCGAAGTCAAAAGTGCTTGGACTCGACCTAGTGCACCGGTTGCTCTATTTCCATTTCACATTGTTGGCCTCCTACGTTGTCTATGTCGATGGAAGATCGAGTTCGGACCCGGCCACATGATGGTGCTTTACTTCTTGGCGTCCGCCGCTTGCAGCGTCTTGAAAAACTCGCGCAGCACGTCTTTGGGCTCCTTGCTCGTCGGGATGTAGTGGCCACCGGGATGGTAATACACCGTCGGGTTCTCGTACAGCTCGAGCAGCGACTTGCTGCGGTCCATGGTCACGACGGCGTCCGTCTCGCCGATCATATGCACGGACGGTAGGTTTACCTTCTGCGTGCTGGCGTACTGCGGGTCGGTGCAGTTCCCCGCGGCAACGAAGATGCCAAACTTGAAGGTAAAGGGCGTCTCCGTCGAGTTCTCCACTGCTTGAGACAAAGCAGCCCCACCATCAGAAGAACGCTCATTGGCTAGGAGGACAGCGAGAGAGACGTACGCTGGCGCTGGAGCAGCATGGAGGCCATCATGCCGCCCTGGCTGAAGCCGAAGACGCCGTCGAACGGCCCCTCCTTGCGCACAAACTCGCTGATGTAGTCGACCGCCTCGTTCAGGAGAGTGTACCGGTGCGCGCCGGTCTGCTCATCGATTTGGAAGTTCCACCACGAGAACTGCCGCACGTCCTCGTCCGCCTGAACACTGTCGGTCCGGATTCCCTTGTGAGTGTACCGGTCAACCATCGCAGCTATAGCGTTGACGACAGGAACACTCGCCTGCTCGCGTGCTCATCGTTCGTGGGCTCGTACGGCACTGTGATCGGCGCGTCCAGGAAGACTAGAGGCACCGCCACGCACAACGGTCAGCGCGCGCGTTCCCAGTCAAATGATGCACTCCTTGGAGCCCATTAGACACTTTGCACGCACCGAACTCGATGCTGCTCTTGAACGCGCGCCGCAGCGCCGCCATGCGCCCGCGCAGCTTGTCGCCGTTCTGCCGGTAGCCGTGCAGACACAGCACGCGGTACTTGTCCATCGTTCACAGCGGAGAAGAAGGGGGAGGAGGAGGAGACGACGGTAGACGTCCGCTTGGTGTCGCGTTTGAGCTTGTCAGCTCCAACCTGTTCGGCCGGCCACCTCAGTTCAGAGAGATTACGTCATCATTCAGTCTGAGACACCCAAACTTGCTAACACCACCGACAGTGCACGGATCTGGTCCACAGTGTTCACAAACGGTAATGGCACAAATCACGCACACTTTTCTCCACCGTTTGGGTTGAACAGCGTGGCTGCGGCCCTCCTATACATTTCCAAAGGTATAAACACGCGGGGCACGCGCCACGAAGCCGCCGCCACCACCCCCGCCGTCGTCACTTTCGCCCTGTGGGTAATAGCTTTACAGCAGATCGCGCGCAAGCACGGTAATACATTCCGATGGTGTGGGTGAGTCGCGTGTTCCGTCTGGCGGCGCTGACGCTCGCGGCGCTGGCGTTCGCGGTGCTGGTGAGCAGCACGACGGCCGCCAAGGCCAAGAAGAGGTGCTTTGTACGTCTCGATTATCGCCCCTGTGTACAGTACAGTAACTAACGGACCGCCTGCATGGCTGTGGACCGCGAGCAGCAGCGTGGAGGTGCAGTTCCCGCACGTGACGGACGCGCTGCTGGAGCAGCTCGGGTACCAGAAGAAGAACCGGTACTCGTCGTCGTCGTCGTTCAAGGTGACGCCGCGCAAGCCCGCGCCGGACTTTCGCAACGTGAACGCGGTGGTGGACGAGCAGTTCGTCAAGGTGTCGCTGGGCGACTACTTGGGCAAGTGGCTCATCCTGTTTTTCTACCCGTTCGACTTCACGTTCGTGTGCCCGACGGAGATCGTGAGCTTCAGCGACAGCGCCGACCTGTTCCGCAGCATCAACGCCGAGGTGGTGGCCATCTCGACCGACTCGCACCACACGCACCTGGCGTGGGTCAAGACGCCGCGCAGCGAAGGCGGGCTCGGCAAGATGAACATCCCCCTGGTCGCCGACATCAGCAAGCGCATCTCGGAGGACTACGGCGTGCTCGTCACGGACGAGGACGACGAGATGTACGGCGCCGCGCTGCGCGGACTGTTCATCATCGACCCCGAGGGCACGATCCGATCCATCCAGATCAACGACGACGCCGTCGGCCGCAGTGTCGACGAGACCATGCGCATCCTCAAGGCCTTCCAGTACGCGGCCGCCCACCCTCACGAGGTGTGCCCCGCCAACTGGAAGCCTGGCGGCGAGACCATCAAGACGGACCACGTCAAGAAGATGGACTTCTTCCAGCACCTGTACGGCAGCGAGGAGGCCAAGCAGGAGGAGCTCTAAGGCCCAAAGCGCAAAGAGAGCAGGGGCGTGGACGTATGTGACGGAGGACGGAAAGCGGGTATTGCTCGTACAACAACTGGTGTAATACAGTCTTGACGTGTTCCATCGCAGCTACAGTCGTGCACTTTGATCGATCGCATTGTCGATGCGAAGTGGCGAAGACACGCGGAAGGGCGTCAGGTTGCCGCGCTTCTCTATGCGCCTGCGCCCCATCAGCACATTGGCTACCAGTGTTGGCCCACCACACAGACGGAAGCAGCCACCTCCAATCCCCACGGACGCGATCAAAGCGTCCACGCCAGCACGAACACCATTACAAGATGTGAGCAATAGTTGACCATTATTTTTTCTCATTTTTCTTGTTCTTTTACGTAAGGCGCCGGCCTCAACAATCGGCCGGGCGGTCCGTCGAGCGCTTCCAATCGCTTCACGCTTCCGTCCATCAAGCCACCGACGTGCTCTTGGTAATACGGCCGGGAGAGCTCGCGCGGCGGCCGCGGGTCGCGTCTCCGCCATTCAAAAGCTTCTTCTTCCCTCGGCGGTCGCTCGGTCGTCCCTAGCGGACCCGGCGCCTTGTCCTCTCCTCGTCGACGACGCTTGGGGGAAACGACGACTTACTGCTGCGGGAAGCCGTGCTTCCAGTTCTGGAACTTGAGCGCCACGAGGGGCACGACCACGCCGCCCACGACCACGAAGAGCGTGAGGCCGCCGACCCACTTCTTGGAGAAGTCGCCCTCCCACAGCAGGTGCTCGTGGTGGTGGCCGTCCTCGGCCAGGCGCTTGGCCGAGCTCGAGATGGCGCGCTTGCCCGCCGTCATCTTGGACGCGGTCTGCTTGAGCACGGTGGCGAACATGGCGATCAGAGGAGCGAAGAGAGCGGCGGGTGTCTGGGCGTCTCGCGATTCCGAAGTGGAGGAGGGGGAAGCGCGAAACGCAGAGCGAGCGGCTACGGGCGGGCGGACCGCCACAAAACCCGAGTTTCGACATGTAGACAATGGGGAGGGCATTCACTTGATTAAATTATGCAGAGGGAGGGGAAATGTAGACTGTGTATAGTATACATGGATTCGTTATCCGGACATGAACGCAAAAACATGCGCGGACTTCTCTACAAAGGTGAAATTGAAAGCGGAGCAGGGACTGTGATGGATAACAACCGGATAGTATACTACTGGGAGTATACCCGTGAGCACCAGGATCACCGGTTCAGCCCGCGTGTCTTTGCGAAGAGCCACAATTGATGAGGATCACTACTTGGTGTTTGTATACCGCATACATATTTCAGTGTAAAATAGAGCATCTTGAACGGCCACCAATGCTCTTCAAGCAGCCAAGTCCATGGGTCATCGTATTACACGTGTGCACTGCGTGGCGCAGCGTCGTTATATAAGAGGGAGATAGAGAGAGCTGTCCAGCTCATGACGCGCGGCAGAACGACTGGAGCAGCGCGGCGTCGGCGAGCAGTTGCAGCCGCGGATCCCGCTCCACTGTCCTTGCCGCGTCCTTCATCTTGTCTGCGAGCTTGTCGTGGCCGCGACTCGAGTCGAGCAGGCGCTTGCCCGTCATGGACAGCGACAGGTCAGGTGTGAGCTTGGCGATCGACGGCTCGATGCTGTTGGCTGGCGACGGCTGCAGCGTCGCGGCCGCAGCGATCCAGCTAGAGAGCGGCGGGGCCGAGTCGGCCATTGCTGGCACCCGCCACCGCTCGGGCGGACTCGCGACCTGTTGTCCGTCCGATGGCTTCCAGCACAGCGCGTTGCCGTTGCCCATCTGCACCGTGTGCAACAGGATCGACGGCTGGAGGCTCTCTCGCGGGAACGCAGTACTGTTACTCGCTCGCCCGACTTGAAGCAGCGCTGACGCGGGGCTGAGTAGAGCATTTGCGTGTGACGGCATCTGCGGGACTGTAGGCGGTTGTGTCGTACTGGCAGAGGCGGCATCCGCACCCGCATCCCCTGGAGCCTTCTCACGACGTTTCTTGTGACTGGACGGAGAGATGGGGCCGGCGCTGCGCTTGAGCCGCCGCTTGCTCGAGTTCCAGTGGTTCTTGATGGCGTTGTCCGTGCGCCCGGGCAGCATCTTGGCGATCTCGGCCCACTTGTTGCCGAATTTCTCGTGCGACTCGCGCAGGACGCGCTCCTCCTCAACCGTCCACGGCTCCTTGCGGATCGCCGGGTCCAGCTGGTTGTGCCACCGCTCGCGACACTGCTTGCCGTTGCGGCCCGGCAGCTTGGTGCCGATGATGGTCCAGTGGCGCGTGCCGTACTTCTGCACCAGCTTGAGCATCAGCTGGTCCTCCTTCTCCGTCCACTTGCACACGGGCTTGCGCTCGCGCCGCTCCTGCAGCTGCTGCTGCCGCTGGGCCTCCGCCGCTCGCATGATCTTGGCTTCGCTCTGCATCTTCAACTGCCCCGGACCGCCTGTTACACTCGCTGGAGACGCTGCAACTGCTGCTGACAGGCGATCAGCGTGCGCGCGAGGACGCTCGTGGTGAACTAACTGGCGAGTGGCAACGGCGAGAGGTGGGCCGACGGTAGCGGAGACACGGGCGGCGGCAATCGATCGGGCGATGAGAGCTCGCCAGTGCGTTGGGAAGTCTATCAAAAAGCTTTTTTCGGGGAGCGCCCAACTGCCCAATCTATCAATGGCGTTGATTTGATTTATGTATGGGATGGAACGTTATATCTTCGACGGAAAAGATCGAAGGAACAGTCCTGGCGACCTACCCGCGCTGCGCGGGGTCTCTTCCTCCTGGCTTATTTTACTCGTTGCCACTTTTCGGGACGATGATTGGTTGGAAAGAGAGGAATGGCACTTCACGGATTAGCTTAAATACTGTTATGATGATCTGATTGGTGCTAAAGGGGTGATTCGCGCAAGTTGAAGGGCAAAGCGACGTTTTGACTATTTTTGGGACCGAGGGCGTTCAGTTGTCCATACTGAAACCAAGTCTAATCGAGAGAAACAACCGTTAAAGATACCATGCTGTACGCACACTTCCACTGTTTTTGGATCCAAAGCATCGATATAATTAGCAAAAATCAAATATAGAAATATGTCTAAAAACAGCCATTTACAGTCTCCCATAACAACTTCAAGTGCAACGCCTCCTGCTTTGATGCGAGCGCTACATATTACAGTAGTCCCCAGGCTCTATGAAGCGCTTCTCGGTCCCCCACACGCAACGACCGCAACTCAAAAGCCTGGAGCAGCGGACAGCGGGGTGTCCGCAACTCCGACTATCGCGGTCGGACACTTGCGCTTGTTGTGGCCGAGCGTCTTGCAGATGGAGCAGCGCTTTGAGACCGTGGGCTTCATCTGGATGGCGCGGTTGCGCACCAGCTCCTCGTCCACGGGGATCTGCACGGGCGTCGCGGCCGGCCCGTAGGCCTCGCTGTAGCACGCGACCGTGTACATGGGGTGGCAGAACCGCGCCATATCCCACCGCACGCTGCCGCCCACGCTGCTCTTGTTGAAGAACACGGCCGCCGCGTACAAGTGCTTGCATGGGAGTCCAAACTGGTCCCGGTACGGGCATGAGCACGCCTGCAGGCTCAGGTTCACGCGCCGTTTCTTGGGAACGGCACTGCGTGTGTCCCACACGTAGGCAGCGCCAGTCTCGCCATCGCTGGGCGACACACAGCACGCTGACGCCTCCAGCAACTGCTCTTCTAGGATCTCCTCGGCGTAGGACGTGAGCACGCGGCCAGGGGATGAAGCCCACTCCTTGGCGTCGCACTTGCGCTCGTACAGCGCGCCCATGCAGCGCTCCATGTATCCCTGGAAAAAGTCGAACGGAGATTGTGTCCGCGTCAACGCGGCCGTCGGGTTCTCCGACTCGACGAGATTGGTCGTCTGCCAACCGTACAGCGCGTGCCGTCGCAGGAACCGGTGCTTGGCCCACGTGTCGGGATCCATAGCACGGAGATACTCTGCAGCGCGAGGTTCCACCATTCCCATCGCATGGATCGTCGAGTCAAAGTCTTCCGGCGTGTCGGCGCTCTGAGCGCGCCAAATGTACTGGTGCAGCTCTCGCCCGAACGCCATCTTGAACGTCTCCTCCATGCGCTGGATCAAATGCGAAACGCACTGGATCAAAATGGGCGACGAGCCCGATAGCGTCTCGGCGGCTGCAACCACCTCGGCAGTGCGGTCGCAGAACATGGGCACATCGAGCGCGAGTCCGCCAGCCAGGCAGTTATGGAAGAACCAAGCGTAGTTGTCGACGGTTTTCCCGTCGCACAATGCCACAGCCAGCGTGTAGTTGTCGTTGTTGCCGTCCTTGGTGATCAGCTCCAAGTAGGTGCCGTTGTAGTTGCTCGTGTGCGTCATATCGAGCCCGTCCAGCCCGAGGATACGAGCGCTGAAGCGTTGCACAAGCGGCGCGTGTGGCAGCATTAGGAACGCCCGCTTGAACTCGTACGTGGCGTTGTCGACGTCGATATTGAGCCTCGCGCTTGGGTTGAGCGCCTGGAACTGCACAAGAAGCGACTCGAGCTTCTGGATGCCCGACACGACGTCCTTGAGGATCGTGCCAGCCATGACCTGCTTTGCGCGATAGGCCATGCGCGGCGGCACCTTGATGCCGTCTTGGTGCTGCACGATTGAGCGCACAAACGATCCCGAGAGCTTGGGGACGGCACCGAGTGCCGCGTTGGCGTTCATGAGGTGGTTGACGACCTGACGCGTCGTGATCGCCTCAACGCCAGTGCACTCCGGCCCGTGGTCGGCGTTGAAAGAGCTGACATAGTAGTAGCCCGCGAGGTTCCTGGCTTTGAACTTGCAAACGCGCACGATGAAGCCGCACTTGGTCTGGCTGTTGCACACAAACGTAAAGTTCTTGCCGCCGCTCGTGCCCGGGTCCAGTCGCGCACGCTTGCCCTGCGCGAGCGCAAAGTCCTGGATGTACTCCTTGGCCTGCGCGCGGTTCTGGAAATGCTGCCGCACCTGCAGCGTCAGCTCGCCGCCGTTCTTGAGCTTCACGGACGCGCGTTGCATGAGCAACGGCGCCACCGGCGCGTCCGACCCCGACGACGACGGCCGACCTGCGCGCCGGCGCTTCTTCGTCGGTGGTGGGACAGTGCCCCCATTAGCTCCAGTCGTGGCTAGCGGCGGCGCTCGTCCGCTGGTAACCACCGCTGGCGGGGCTGAGCCGCCACTCATGGCTGGAGTAGCCGCGTTCGCCTCCTGCATGGACGCAACAACCGCAGTGCCTACCGACGTAGCAGCATTAAGAGGCGGCTGCTCTGCGCGCTGAGCGGCGCCAACAGGAAACGGCAACGCATGGTGGGGGCTCGCGTCGCCCTGGACGTCGCCGGCGGTCGCAGCAGTCGCCGAGAGCAAAGCCTCCTGGCTCATAATCCTCGATCGACGTCGTTATCGGTTGCTCTTGGTTTTCGTATGGGGAAGCGGCCCCTGGATTGGTACCTGCTTTCGTCTGTGGTTTCTCCCTGGGAAGGCGGGGACTGCGGGGGAAAAGGTGGCAGCGAAAAGACCCTGTTTGAGAAAATTGTGGGTCGTTGGGTACCTTCTTCAGAAACTATTTTGGGTACCTTTTATGCTCGTGTAAGTACAGTTCAAACATAAGCTTTGGTGATTTCATGTTTGAAATCAACTTTAACAATCGTGTGAGGTATCTAGCATGCTGCCGTTTCTTTGCAAAACCAGCATTGGCATCGAAAAAACCTAGATCCATGTTGACTTGTTTTTTTTTGCTCCAGCTCACAGTCAATTTGCCCCACATTTCGACTAATCATCTAGAATAAAGTATCACCCCGATGGGTGTCGTCTAAAAAACCTCAGCACCTCCAGTCAAGCGTCACCGTCTTCGCCGAAAAGCTTTTGCGCACACATGTCGGTTTGAGTGTGCTCGCCCCAAAAGTCAAACAAGAAAAGCCGCAAAAAACAACAACAACAACGGGGTTTGCCCCATAGTGAATCGCAGTCTCTGCGTACTGTACGCGACACGACATGCAAACCGTCGGCGTCCGCAAGCGCGCGTCCACGCCTGCCTCACCCGCCAATTGGAGCCACCGCGCGGCCGCGGCGCCCCATCCGACCCTCCAGCGCGGCTCCGCTCCGCGTCCGGCTACCACTTCGGGAGCCATGTCGGTCGCGCAGGCGGCGTCGGCTCCGGTCCCAACGACGGCGCACAACCCGACGACGACCCTGACCTCTTCCTCGACGCTTGACCGGTCCGGTTCGGCGGTTAACAGCCGGAGGAGTACCCGGACCGTGAAGAAGCGAACCGCGGTTCAGTTATCGGGTGAACCGGACCACGTCCCTTCGGCCCGCAGTCGGGAGGGCAAGCTGTTGAAGTTGGCGCTCGCGCGATCCATTGTCGAGACCAAGCTCGCGCCGACGGCCGAGGTGCCGCCCGCGCTCGTGTTCTACCCGACGCGCGAGGAGTTCGCGAACCCCATCAAGTACATCGCTAGGTAGGGTGCTGTTCGCTGTGTTGGTGTGCCAAGTTTGGGCTCGATCCGAGCCCTGGAAGCTGATGTTTTGACCTATGGTGATGGCGAATTGACAGCATTCGCAAGGAGGCGGAGCGCACGGGCGTGTGCAAGATCGTGCCGCCCAAGGGGTGGAGACCCGCGTTCGCGATTGACTTGGACGACGAGCGCGTGACGTTCGAGACGCGCCAGCAGCGCATCCATGAGCTCCAGGTCGGTGATCTCTGTGGGTGTATGCAGTGCGTGGCAAGGATAAATGTAGTGCTGACATTACTCGCTTGCCGCATGTATCGTATCAGCAAGGAAAAGACTACGGTGATGGCCGCGTGCACACGTTTCGGTCGTACCAGGCGAGCGCGGACGCGTTCCGGCGCAAGTGGCTGCAGGCGCGAGGACTGGACCCTCGTACGGTCACTTCGCGCCAGATCGAGGAGGAGTACTGGCGAATCGTCGAGACGGGCGAGCCGGACGTGGAGGTTCGTTCCAAAGCCACGCTGCGTGCGGGTCTAGTGTGTACGAGGTAACCTGTGGCTTTACATCGTTGTGATTCGTCAGGTCGAGTACGCGAACGACTTGGACACGACCGTGGTCGGCAGCGGCTTCCCTCGCGCGGCGGATCCGTTCATGACACAGCCGAAAGGTACTATTGTTTGTGTGTCATGAGCGTAGCTGATGAAGTAGATCTCTGCTGTAGAGTCTGACCGCCATGACGACTTGTGTCTTCCGCACAGGCGGGGACGAAGTGGTTAACTTTGCGGACCCCGAGTACTACCGCAACACTGGCTGGAACCTGAACAACCTACCGTACGCGTACGGGTCGCTGCTGCGCCACGTGCACTCGGCGATCAAAGGGATCAACATCCCGTGGCTATACTGCGGCATGCTCTTCGCGTCCTTTTGCTGGCACACGGAAGACAACTACATGTACAGCGTCAACTACCAGCACTTGGGCGCCAAGAAGCGGTGGTATGGCGTCCCGTCGACGTCGTGTGAGCGGTTCGAGGACACTCTGCGCGCGCGCGTGCCCGAGCGGTTCCGTGAGAGCCCCGACTTGCTGCTGCACCTGACGACCATGATCTCCCCTTCGATGCTGAAGTCACACGGCGTGGAGGTGTTCACTGTCGTGCAAGAGCCCGGAGATATCATCCTGACGTTCCCCAAGGGCTACCACGCCGGCTACAGCGAGGGCTTCAACTGCAACGAAGCCGTGAACTTCGTGCTGCCCGACTGGATCCAGTATAGCCGCGAGTGCATTGAAATGTACCGCACGTACGCGCGCGAGTCGATTTTCTCGCACGACCGGTTCATCTTTCACTTTGGCACGACACAGAACCTGGACGAGTACTCGGTCGAGGACTGCGAGATGCTGCTGCGCGAGCTGCGGTACATGTTCCACGAGGAGCAGAACTACAAGAAGGAGCTGACGGCGTCCGGGCTCGAGCACGTGCTGGAGCTGAGCGCCGACGTGATGATGGACGACCGGTCCATGAGCGTGGACGACGTGCGCCAGTGCTTCCTGTGCCGACACAACGTGTTCTTCTCGGGCGTGATCTGCACGTGCGAGTCAACGCGCATGTCGTGTCTGCGCCACGCGCGCGAGATGTGCAAGTGCCCGATGAGCAACCGCACGCTCATGCAGTGGGTGAGTGCCGCCGAGCTGCGGTACGCGATCCGCCGCGTCCAGGAGAAGACTCGCGCGCTCCGAAAGCTGCGAGACACCGCCAGCTCTCCCCAACAAACCGGTCAGTCGACAACAATGGCACAGTTGTCTCGCTCGTTGCTGGACGGCCCTTCTTCCTGATAACGACATCGAGGACGGCCGCATAGTTGATAACAACTGCCAAAGCCTGAAATACATGCATGTGCGTGTGTTTGCTCATCTACATAGTCTACACCAGCCGACGCTCGGTCATTGAGCCTCGCGCTGTTAGTTCTGTAGCTCCGTCTTGGGGAGCGACTTGAGGTACTCGCGGCGCTTGAGGAACCGCTCAAAGCCCAGAATGTCGTAGAACGTGCGCTCAGCGAGGCTCTTCTTCCCATCCACGTCCGCCGCAGCCGACAACTCGAGCTCGAGCGTGTGGTAAAGCCACTCGAGCTCCTCGTCGGGCATCTGCGACAGCGCCCACCAGAGCGTAAAGCTGTAGTTGCTGCGCGCGAGCAGCAGGCGGCGCACGGCGGCCCAGGACTCGCGCACGCTGGTCGCGCGCAGCGGGAACGTCACAGCGAGGTCAGCGAACGGCTCGAGCACCCGCAGCATCTCGTCCACCATCTCGGGCGAGTACGGGCGGCGCGTCTCCTCGTCGGTGGCGTTGCGGCTCGTCCAGCCCACGGACAGCACGACCTTGTCGCGGTGCTTGCCGTCGTCAACGCGGGCGAGCGCGCTCGCGACCTCGAGGAACTCGCGCGCGTCGAACGCGAGCGAGTCGGACGGATCGACGGGACCCTTGAGGATGTCGGCGTTCACGAACACGCCGCGAGGGAACGGGAAGGCGCGGATGAAGCGCGTCATGAGCTCCCGCGATGCCACGAACGCCTGCATGCTCTTGAAGTCGCACTTGACGATCAGCGGCGCCGACCACGCGCTGCTGCTACTACCGGAACTCGTCGCCTCGGCAAAGTGCAGCGCCTCGGGCGCCTCCTGGAGCTCGTCCGCCAGCGCGAGCATCGCGCGCAGAAAGTCCTCGAACGGCACGTCGCCGTCCTGCGCCGGCGGGTGGCCCATGACGGCGCGCTGCTGGCGCTCGCTCCAGATGACGTCGGCCTCCACGGCGCTGCAGAAATCGCTCGTCGCGAACTGCAGCGCCTTGGCCTGGCGCACCTGCTGCGTCACGCGCGCCAACAACGCGCGCGAGTTGACCGCGTGCGCCCAGCGGTAGTCCAGCGGCGCCATCGTCGTCGATACCGGGCGCGGGGGAGGCGAGGGAGGTGAGGAATGAGAGGGGGGGGGGGCGCTCTTATAAGCAAGCGCCTTGGTGCTGTGCCTGAATCTTGGAGCGAATCTCGAAGGTGCCCCCGAAAAATGCACAGTTGGACTGGAAAGCGCGTCACTTTTGGCAACTTGGCATGTCTCTTTTTGGTTTGCGCGGTTTCGTACACCGTACACTGTACAGTATGTGTAGCGTTTCATACTGAAACCAAGAGAAAGCGGCTGTTTTTATCTTTTTTTGGTCTAGCGGGCGGGCGCATCGTTCCGTCGTTTTTCTGGATCTTTTCAGTTGGGTTTTGACCAATTAAACGGTTGATAATGACTTATTTCAGCTAATCGCATTGCTCTATTGAAGGCGCGTGTCCTTTCGTGTGTCAATTCAAACACCGTAGGGCACAACTTCAAGTCTCCACAACTGTACAATCAGAAGCATAATGCACCTGGCTTTGATATAGTGAAGAGGTTTGGTCCTTGTTTTGGTACAATTCCAATCATGTGAGCTAGCGTCACTATCTCAAGGTTAATCGAATGAGTGACACTGACTTCAACGTCCGTTGGTGTGAGCATCATGAGGAGCAAGGCATTAATGGCACGCCAAATCAGACGCATCCTTCAGCTCGGAGACTGCGAGCAGCATGGCTCGCTCGCTATTCAGGTTGTCGACGATGGTGCGTGCGCTGCGTCCACCCTAACCGGCACGGCAGTGGGTCTACTGTGCAGCAAGTCGCGGCACCGCCGCTCGCGCAGGCTGCTTGGGTGGATCTTGCGGTGTGTCGCACCCAAGAAGAAAATGTATCACCGTTGTACTGGAGACATCGTTTCATTTGTTCCACGTTGTTACCCGCGTCCAGAGTCTCGGAACGAAACGCCGACCATCACAACAATTTCGCGAACAACAGCACCTACCCACCGTCGCCTGTCTTCACACTGAACAACACGAACCGAACTGTCCGCAGGTTCCTAGATCCGCAGTGTTTGCCGATCCACCGCTATATTTCCGTTTAATGTATAGTCGAGACGCTACGCATTGGACTCGCGCGCCTCTGATCCACGTTGTCGGTGATCGATGGAGTCTGCGCTGGTGAAAGCCTCAAGAGTAACCCCGCCTCCCCGCAATGTTCACCACGCTCGTCTTGCTCCGACCAGTGCGACCGGTTACTGCTCTCCGGCCCCACGCACTCGGTGGAAGGAATCGGGGGGAGCAACGATGTTAAAAGCGTCCGCACCCGCTGCGCCGGCTTCCCAGCTATCGCACCGACGCTTTTGACACAAGCCGCAGGTGCGAACAGAGTCTCAGTTGCGATTTTGTTTCTCGGGCGGACTTCTCGCGTTGGCAAGTGCTGCTATCTATCCTTCGTCCATCGTGCACCTCGCTCGAGCTTACCCGCGTCAGGCAACAAGACGACAGATCGTTGCGGTGGAAACAGCGACTTGGGTGTGATGGCGAGTACACGCGCTCCTGTCACGTCGAGTCTGACTGAGGCTGGCCTAATGGAGACGGCGGACGACCTGCGCATGACGGTGGCGTTCATCCTCGCCGGGTTCGTCACCATGACGTCGCTGAGCGCCATTCTGTTGATTCACTTACGCCGCCGTCGCCACGCAGCGCATCAAGGCGACGAGGAGGCCGCCAAGAAGGTCATCCTCCCGGCTTTCGAGCCGCTACTGGTGCTGCTGGGCATCGTCGATGGCCCCTTCGTCATCTTCCTGACCGTGACGCTCGCAACGGGGTACTACGACAACTTGTCGCAGCCAACGGTGGTTGAGGCGATCTACTGCGGCCACCACTTGGTAGATTTTTTTTGGGGTCGTATACTGGTCAGGTCTGACATTTGGGTCTGGTCGTTTTTCAGATCCAAACACCAGACTCAACCAAATGTCTGACCCGACGCGTATCCAATCTTGCAACATGCAGACCCAAACACCAGACCGTAAAGAGTGTCTGACACGAATCGTGCTGCTGGATGCATCAACATCCTAGGAGTGCAACGTGGCAAGGCTCTGATCGTGTTTTTCATGTGCTGAGTTTGTGCTGCCGCCGCAGTAGTGGCGATCAACTTGCTGGCGCATCGCCTTATACTGACGTCAGTGCGCGGCTCTCACTGAACGCGTGGGAGCTGGTGTACAGTATTTCAAGATCTCAATGCTGGAGTTGGGCAAGGGACCATACATGGTGCTAACGTTTCGGTCTCGCTCACGCTCGTCAACATACTGGTACCGACAATCAGGACTGAGCCAACGGAGCGGCTCAGACTCGTGACTCTCACGGATATCGCAGCGTCCGATTCCACTGGCAAGAACCAGTGCTGGCTGGTGTGTGGCAAGGGAATTTTACTGTTGACGTTGCGCTAGTTGTCATTTCTCTCAGCGTGTGTGCTACTGTGCATAACATACTGTGTAGCCGCAAGGCGTCCGGGGCGAGTCGCAGTGACCGTCGCGCGGCGGCCGCGCATCGGTCACTGACACAACGCCACGTCATGCGCGATGACACTTAAGTGTACCATTCTTATGCTTTGCATGGTCTGGGCGTGTTACTAGGTATCATTAGCAGTTTCCCGTTCACGGCTTCTTTAGACCAACGAGATCGGCATGCAGATCCGCTACGCTGTCTAAGAACATGTGGCGCTCATGAAATTTGGAGTTCGAGTTCGCAGGCACGACTATAACGTGTTTAATCCGAACGCAGTCAGGGTGCAGTGGCTGCACATCTGTCTCAATCTGCGCTTGCAGCTCTCTTCCTCCTGTTGGACTTGCTCTTCCAAGCCTTCGCTCGCGGTGTCGCTGGCGCGGTGCGTGATATGGCTGGGCAGATCGTGCCGTTGATCATCGTGAATCTGCTACAGCTCATTATCACCCCCTCCACCACCAAGCTGGTGCTCACATTTGAGGGGGCTCTCAAGGTCGTCGTGGTCGCTGTCCGATCGCCAACCTCGGGATCGTATCCGCGTTACTGGCGGCCAGCGACGTGTACACTGTAGACGAGCTCGCGCTGCGCCATCGAGTAGATGCTCACGATTTTAACTTGATAACGACCTCCTCATCATGGTGCAGCTCGTGCTCTTTCTTCTGGTGCTCTAAAAGTACTTGACGCATCACACGTGGCTCCCGCCACACCATTACCCAGGGCTGCCTCCAAGTCTACGACTTGCCGAGGCTTCGCTTCTCAATCTCCGAATGAACTGACAATGCCCCCAATCCATATGCCAAGTTGGAAATGCTGCATTTCAAATGCATACTGTATCTAGCTGTTGTCGTTCACTCCGCTCGAGGCGGCGTCAATGAAGTCGATCCTTGTGCCCCAACGACCGCGCGAAACATAATCAACCGCAATCGCGGCAATACCAGCAGCAGCACCAACAACAGCTATGTGCCTGGGCTACAAGCTGATGCACGACCTGGAGAATGCCACGCCCAGTAAGCTCTCCACTCACTCGTGCATGCTTATCGCCCATCCGGGTGAGGTGGACAAGTGTTGAGGGCGTGCAACAGTCAGTCGAGCTTATATGTCAGCAGCAAGACTTCGTTATTGACCAACAAGCAGACCGATTGATTGTGCAAAGGCAACTGTATTATACTCCGGAGTATCTGCGTTCGCTGCGTGCAGAGACTCGTCGTACTCGTGACGGGATGCATCGCGACGCCAAAACAGCAGCGTTGAGCGTTGGTCTTACGAGCTCGCCCCGCTACACACATTAGAATGCAATTCTTTGCGCCGTTGCGTCCGTTCATTGCGCTGTGTCTTTCGTATCGATCACGTCAGCAAGTTTTTCCCGGGTCTGAGCAATTGGTCTGAGAGCGCTCGTGACGAAATCTCCGTCGGGTCTGAACTATGGACCCGACCAGTATACGACCCTAAAAAAACTAACCCACCACTTCGACCTGATCGTGGTGCTGGTTCTCCTGCTACGGAAAAGCATCTCGCTCCGAGCTGTCTGCCGGACGGCTGCCGTCTCCTTCGCGCTGTCGACGTACACAGTGCCATACATTTGGTACGCCACGACGCACGGAGACGATCCAGAGCACAGGCAGCGGTATCACACGGGGCTCATCGTCTTGCGCGCACTAGGCTATTTGCTCAACGCCTACGTGTTTGTCTGCCCGCCGCATCGTGCCACCAAGCGAACGGTTCGGGAACTCTGCGCTTTCGGGATGGTCTACGACATCATGATGGTCACAACGATGGAGCTGCTTCGCAAGCCACAAACAGCCCCGCAAGGTCGGTACAACTTCTACGCCAACATGTCCTGGGTCGCGCTCACGCCGCTTGTCGTCTGGCGCGTGCTCCGAGCGGATACCGATTACTGGAGGGGCCTCGGCGAGCGAGCGGACGCGCTCCAGCAGCTCTTCCAAAGGAAACACGGTCTTCTCCAGGAACGAGTTTCCGCGCATGGCCTTCACGTTCTCATCGAGATGCACCGCCAGTACGTCATCGACTTCGCCTACCTCGCCCTCGAGGCCCAGATCGGCGCAGGGTCCACCTCCACCGTCTTCCGCGGCACGCTCAAATCAAATGCGATCGTCGCCGTCAAAGTCTACACGCCGGAGCGACTGACTGAAGAAGTGCTGGCCGCGTTCTCGCACGAAGCCGCCACGTGTGCCGCCTTGCGACACCCAAACATCGTGTCGTTCCTCGGGATGTGCGTGGCTCCACCAGCCGTCTGTCTCGTGTTCGAACTGTGCCAGGGCAACCTGGACGACGTCATGTACGCTCACGTGCAGCGCAAGTACCACCCGCTACGACAGCAGATGCTCATCAACGTCGGCTACATGCTTGATGCGGCTCGTGCGGTGGCGTATCTCCACAGCTTCCGCCCTCCGATTCGGCATCGCGACATCCGGCCTGCGAACTTCCTGGTGGACATGGAGAGCACTGTGAAGCTGGCGGACTTTGGCGAGTCGAGGGGGCTGGCGACATTGCGAGGCGGATCAGCGCGTCGATGGTGGCGGACCTCGGCGGCACCACGTGATGGTGATGCCAACGGTGACACTGAAGATGATCTAGGTGTTGGCGGTCGCTTGAGCAGTCCTGACGAATCGACAATGGACAAACTCTGGCGCGGCTCTACGACTGCTGCCGAGTCAAGACGCGGTGGCACTGTCTACACGGCACCTGAGGTAGAGCAAGCCGGGGGAGGTGCTACGAGCCAAGGCGAAGCGGCTGACATCTTTGCGCTCGGCGTCACGATGTGGGATGTCTTGTACCCGTTCGCGAGTCGCTCCCGAGACCCCAACGGTGCAGGTATCAACGTATGCAAGACGCCAGCTCTGCTGGATCAGCGAATACCAGCTACGCTGAGAGACCTGGTCGACAGCGCAATACAGCGCAACCCACGACACCGGCCTCGCGCCGCTACCATTGTTGCCGGTCTCGAGGAGCTTCAGCGCAAGCTGAGCGTCGACGTCGCGTCCAGGATGATGCTCGACTTGCAGCAGTTCGACGATCCTACCGATATCAAGAGCAGTGGGGATGCTGACAGCGGCCACACCGCTGGCGGCATGGGTGGTGGTCCATTCACGACAATCCACCGGTTCACGGGCGCGCTGGCCGCCGACCGCATGGTGGATCGCAACTACGTCAGCTCGCGCGCGGAGAGCATTCGGTTGGGGAACGCGTTCATGGGCGCAAGTTTCTTGCACCACGTGACGCACTCTCGTCGCTTTGAGAACTCACTCAAGCTATACTTCTTCGACGATGCGGCGGCTCTGTTCCGCAACTCCATCAGCTCGAGCGATGGCTTGGGGCGACCGAACGACGTCGTCGTGCGGCGGTCGAAGCATCGGATGGCTGTCTCCCTGGACCAATTCACTGACTCTGGCACTCCGATGCTGTCATTAGCTCGTGTGACACGAAGCCAGTCGTTCCGTGGCGGCACGGTGGTGGATGACTCGGAGTGCTTGTGCTGGTGGCTGGCGCAACAGCTCGACCTGTGCAGCGAGCCGTCGAGGCGCCGCTCGTATTTGGGGCTCGACTCGTTCCGGGTGCGGAGGAAGCGACCAGCTCAGCCGGCGGCGATAGAAGTTGACGCTGGCGTCCAAGGTGTCCGAGGCGACCTTGGTCACGAGTTCGGTGGACTGGAAGAAGGCGATGGACGTTAGCATGGCGAGGTTCGCGGCGCCGGCATGACACGAGCGACACTGTATTTTTAGCGAATCAACGTGTCCCTTTTCCAATCCACCTGTGGTCAAATCCAGCGGCGAGATGGCGAGCCCTCTGCGTGGTTCCGGCCGCGCGGCCGGGCGGCCCTGGCGGGGCAAGAGGGACGCTCGTCCGCGGCGCCTCGAGGGCGAAGGCATTGCGGACGGCGGGGAGTCCCCTCGAGGAGGGAAAGGAAGGAGGCAACGCTCCTCCCCTGCGCGAAGGCCGCCGCGCGTGTGGCCCAACTTCTTCGTGGGCGTGCGCGTGCGCTCGGCGCAGGTCGTCGAGCGCGTGGAGGAGCTGCAGGCGGCGATTCGCGCCGAGCTGCCCGAGCTCGCGCCCTGTCTGATCGACCCGCGGACGCTGCACGTGACGCTGTGCGTCGTGCACCTCCCGGACGACAAGGGTACTGTGCGCTGTCTTCTTGGCTCCCTCTCTCGCCTTTGGTGGTGTCTACCATTGACTGACTCTGTTTGCTCACTTTGGGATGGTGTTAGCGATCGAGGACGCGTCCAAGGTGCTGCGTGGCGAGACAATCAAGTTCTTGGAGCAGCGCGACGGGCCGCTGGCGCTCGAATTCTCCAAGTGGGGCTTTTTCGGCCGGCACGACGTGCTGTTCGCCTCGACCGAGATCGACGCGCGCTCTGTCGAGTGGTACTGTTTGCCGAAGCGCGGCGTGTGGGTATGGGTCTATCGTGCTAGGAGGGTCACCTGAGTCGTGTTGCTTGCTGTGCCTGCTTGTTCTCACATCCGCGAATCAGGATGAGCACGTTCGCCGAGGCGCTGCACAGCGCGTTCGACCGCCTGGGCTTCACAACGGAGCGGTTCCGCCGCCCGTACACGCCCCACGCGACCGTGTGGAAGACCTCCAAGGACTGCGACCTCATCAAGTCGCTCAATGCCTCCCGGCCACCGGACTCGACCGTTCAGGACGAGCTCGCTCGGCTCGTGGCGGCCCGTGAGCCGCCCAGCGGCGTCGATTTCCCCTCCCGCGTCGACCTGCTCAGCATGCGCGAGCGGGACCAGGACGGTGCGTTCTTAGAACTTGCACCTGCCTTCAGCGACTACTTACTACGGCTGACCTGATTGCTGCTTTGGCGCAGGCTACTACAGGGAATACGCCAGCGAGCGGCTGGCGCTCTCGTGACGCGCCATTTGATGCTCGCCAGCATTGTGTACCGCCCTCGTTCTCCTGGGACACCCTCCGGGCTCTAAGCTCCAATTAGATAGCGTGTGGCCGCGAAACATAGCGTGGTGAGGCCCGTTAACAATCGCCTCGCATGTCCGCTTGTACATGTATCGAGTTGCCATCCGCCACATCATTCAAAAGTATCCTTAGTGACCACGTGACATGGGAGCAAATGGGTACAGTCCGTATTGGTACGGTAGCGCTGATTGGACTACTGTACCAGCTGGTGCGCGGATCCTCAGCGTTCCGTCCACGCATTGGCTAAAATCTTTCCGCAATTCGATTATCCACCAATCATCCTCCGTGCATCTTCAGTACCGCGCCCACTCCCCTCTCTCGCGCGTTTCTCTTCCCCCTTCTTCCGCCTGCTATTCCGCCCTTTTGACCCGCGGAACCACTCCGCCCCCCTGTACACCCCCGACCGACCATGGACGACGTGTCGCTCAAGCACAAGCAGCCGGCGGACGCGGCGGCGGACGACCGCGACCTGGACAACCTCATCTTCAACGACAAGAAGGACGAGCCGGCCGCCGCTGCCCCGCAGCGCTCGTCGCTGACGGACGCACCGCAGGGCGAGGACGCGGCCAGCGACGACGGCGAGGGCGGCAAGAAGGCGCGCGGGTCGTCCATCAGCAACGTGCTGCCCGTGGACAAGCTCAAGAACGGCGCGTCCACGGCCACCAAGGTGCTGGGCCAGACGTTCTCGCTGCTGCGGGAGAAGTCGAGCGTGGCGCTCGAGTCGGCCAAGCACTCGAGCGCGGGCTCGGCGCTCGCGGACGGGCTGCAGCGCGCGGCGCACGCCAGCTCGGAGCAGATCGGCAAGCTCAAGGAGTCGGACGCGTACAAGAAGTCGTCCAGCTTCGCGTCCACGTCCTACGAGCGCACGTCCGTCGTGGCCTCGGAGGCGCTCGAGAAGGCGCGCGCGAGCGCCACCGTGGGCCTGGAGAAGGCCAAGCATGGCGGCAGCGCTGCCTACGAGACCATCAAGTCCAAGGTCGGGACGGACCACAAGAAGCCCGACCAGTAAGTAGCCTGGCCGTGTGTAGCGCCCGCCTCGTGGACGTGTCCGTCTGCATTTTGCTCCATGTGATTTGTTACTTGCCGTAGGTGGAGGACGGGCGGATATGCCCGAAAGATGAAGAAGAACAGAAACGAAATACACATACTACAACAGCACACACGCATGCTTTGACGTCGAGTGGTCGATGGTGAAGGAGTCGCAGCGGTATTCCCTTCTCCATCCTACAGACGCAGCCTGACTCTATCTACTGTCGCTATAATAGCTCACCGCTTCTGGTGGTTGATGTAGCGCAGCGCAAGCAGCGCGAGCGAGCGGTAGATGGCGAGGAAGACGAACACGTAGCCAAAGTTGCGCAGCATGTCGTCGCGGCGCATCTTGAACACCTGCTCGACGTATCCCTGTACCGTCACGTCGCCCAGCTCCACGGGCGCGTTGCTGAGTGGCTGGCAGCCCAGCGCGCCCGACGACGCTGAGTCGTCCGCTCCGTCCGGGCAGTTAGCGAACACGAGCGTCACCAGCACGCTGAGCGAGTAGCGGTGCGGCGTGATGGTGAACAGCCACTGGTAGCCCGCGGGGATGGAGTCGGCGGGCGGATTGAAGCCCGCGAACAGCAGACAGACCGTGTTGAAGACCGTGCCGGCGACGGCCGCGACCTCGACGCTGGGCAGCGCGAACGCGAGCAGCTGGCCGACGTACGTCTGCCCGAGGATGAACAGCGACACGTTGACCCAGTAAAAGAGGAAGGTGCCGAGCCCGGACCAGGAGAAGGCGCCCGCGGTCGTGCCGAAGCCCGCCAGCGGGTAGAAGAGCACCGTGAAGAGCAGACTCGTTATGAACACGTAC
>JAADYG010000360.1:0-31623 GCA_023338115.1 Phytopythium boreale
CAGGGCGGTGTATCACGGCGGACGGCAGTATGCTACGGTGGAGAAGCTGAAAGTGGCGGTGCTCCGTGAGTGGGCGAGGCTTGATATTGCGAGGCTCCGTGCACTCGTGGGAACGATGCCTGATCGATGCAGCGATGTGGTGGAGAAGCGGGGTGGAAAGACCAAGTACTAGAGCCATTTGGGCTACTCTAGAACGTTCTAGAAAGCTAAATAACACAGGGTGTTTGAGAATCTCATATACTTTTGACCACCCCGATTTTGGGCCTCTCTCTGGATCGACCACTTACTCAAATCAAGCGCGGAAAAAAATGCTGCCATCGTCTCGAATACGATTTGAGGAGTATTTGGGCCGATTTTGAGCGTTGTAGAGTTCCTATTGGCTGGTTTTCGGGCCAAAATTGCGACCTCATTTACTTTTGGCCAGGACTGTAGATAAGGTTATCTATCCGTTGATCATCCGTTTTGATATTGTGTACGTTATCGTAGACAATTCTGATATGGAAAAGATTAAAAAAAAAGTAGATGGAGTTAGGCCTCGCCGGGGAAATAGTGCAACCCCCGGGAAACCCGTCCGCCTCAACTTGAGCAAGCCCAAGAGAGGTGGAGTGTTCAAAAATGAATGTGAAAAAGAACCCAGGAAAAACCCAGGAAACCAGTTTTCACACTGATTAGAACAGATACTACACTTGATCTTAGCCAGAAGGCCGAGAAGGTATGAAAAAAGGTTGAAAATGGATTCCTTTATTTATATTCTATAGAGTCCCATACGCGCAATTATTAAATAGTATGTACTTTATTACATATATGGATCATAGTTTTTTTGAATTGCATATATTATTATCACTTTCCTCCTAAATTCCCATAATAACCACGATATCAATATGTTTTACTCGTGTAGCCTGGGTTGAAACTGAGACAAGAAAAATCAGCAGCGCGTTGCACGTTCAATTGGGAGGAGGATGGTCACTTCCCGCTCTTCATTATCGCCATCGATACCTTGAAGCCCACCTCCCTCTTCCTGACTAACTCCGCGTCCTCTCCCTTCCCCCTCCTTCTTAGCACCCCAATGCCCCCGCAGCTGCGGCAACTGGCCGTGACGGTGGCCGAGGCGCGCGGGCTGCTCGCGGGCGACCGCAACGGGCTGAGCGACCCGTTCGTGGAGCTGTCGGCGCGAGATGCGCGCGGCGCTCGCCTCCCGCTGGCGGGCTCCTTCTCGACGCCCGTGGCGCGGCGCACGCTGTCGCCCGTGTGGAACGCGCGCTTCTCGCTCGGCTCAGCAACGTCCTTCTCGTCCTCCGACGGCGGCGGCGGCAGCAGCTTCGACCTACGGCTCGCCACGTCGCTACGCTTCCTGGTCTACGACTACGACGCGCTCAAGTTCAACGACGTGCTGGGCGAGGTGGACATGCCGCTTGCTATCGTCGAGAAGGCGCTGGCCGACTGCAGCGAGCAGGACGGCGTCAAGGAGCTGGACGCGTGGTACAAGGTGACCAAGGTGCCCGGCGCCATGACGGCCGACGCCACGGGCGAGCTGCGCCTCGTCTTCTCCGTTGTGTCCACCAGCAGCGCCAGCAACAGCATGGTGGCGCCCCCGCCGGACCCCACAGCGCTATCTACCAGCGCGGACCACCCGCCCAACGTGCTCTTCGTGACGGTCGAGGCGGCGCGCGGACTGCTCGCCATGGACAAGGACACGAGCAGCAGCGACCCGCTCGTCAAGCTCGCGCTGCACGGCCAGCGCCGCGAGACGTGCGTCGTGCGCGAGTCGCTCAAGCCGCACTGGGACGAGACGGTGCGTCCATCCATCATCACAGCAACGATAGAGTTTTGTTCTAACTAACGCACATGTCTTGATCGCGCAGTTCTCGTTCCTGCTGCCGCCGACGCCCAAGCGCGCGGGCAAGAAGGCCGAGAACCAGGCGCCTATCCAGCTGGAGCTGCTGGTGGAGGACGAGGACCGCGGCGCGCTGCGGAACGACTTCTTGGGGCGCGCGCTGGTGCCCGTGCCGACCGTCGCGACTACTGGCGGCGGGCAGGAGGACGAGTGGGTCGTCACGGTGCCGCTGCTCGACCGCAAGCTGCGCGCCGACAAGCCGCGAGGTGCGCTGCGTCTGCGTCTGCAGCGCGTGTTCGACCCGCGCGCGCGCCGCGTGGTCGCTGCCATGGACAAGAAGCGCGGCAGCAGCAAGAGCGGGCGCTCGAGCAGCAGCAGCAGTGCCAGTCGCCCCGGCATGCTCATGGCGCTGCAGCACTCGATGCGCGTGCGCATGGCGCCCGACCAGGAGGAGGAGGAGACGGACGACGAGGACGGCGACACCATCGAGGAGGAGGGCGAGGGCGACCAAGAGGACGACAGCAACTACTCGAGCGCCGGCAAGGACGACGACTGGCTCATGGCGCCGTACACCGAGAACGAACAGACCAACGACGACGACGGCGACGAGACCGTGCAGGAAACCACGACGACGACCACTTCTACTAGCACGGACGACCGCCTGCTGTCGTTCGTGGTCGTGACCGTGCACGCGGTGGAGGCGCTGCCGTCCATGGACGCGGTCGTGCTCTTCGACTCGACCAGCTACGCATCCACGAGCGCGTGGGGTCCCACGTGCACCTCTGGCAGCGTAGGCGGCGCCGTCGACGTGTACGTGACAGCGAGTCTCGCGGATGACGAGTCGGCGCCGGCGCGTACGCGTGTCAAGTCGGTGTTTGGGTCGCGCGAGCAGCTACGGGCGCGATTCCGCGACCGGCTCATGGTGTTCACAGGCGACGCCGCGATAGAACCGTCGACCAAGAAGTCGGTGGTGCTTACCGTCATGGACTGGGACCCAGTTGGAGAGGACGAACTCGTTGGGCGCGTTGAGTTGACGGACGTGGACTCACTGGTCGGCCGGGCTCCCTTCTGGATCAATCTGTACGGCGCACCGACGGGAAGCGGCAGCGTGAGCAGCAGTGCAAGTGGCAAGGCGGCGGCCGAGCGCATGAACGTGCGTCCGACGCTCGGCTCGGCCTTCCGTGGCCGCATTTGTGTGTCCCTCGCCCTCTCGACCAAACGCGCGGACGCTTTCGAGCCCAAGCACCAGACGTGCCGCATCGTCAAGCCACTCTCCTCGCGCCTGCGTCGGG
Organism: Phytopythium boreale; assembly: GCA_023338115.1. Lineage (NCBI taxonomy): Eukaryota > Oomycota > Peronosporomycetes > Pythiales > Pythiaceae > Phytopythium > Phytopythium boreale. The sequence goes on from JAADYG010000360.1 coordinate 3,127, forward strand.
CGACTGGTGGCTCGATCACTTCCAAGCCCACGACCGGGACGAGTCTTCCTGTCCGCTTGCCGTGGCCCGAGACTAGCGTCTTCAAGCTGCGCGCGCACTTCGTCCGTGCCGAGGGTGTGCCAGTGGTGTCGTCGTCGCTCCCTGCGGCCGCGCTTGTGGTCTCGTGCGGACTCTCCGAGGTCGGATCCAGCGCGCGCCGCATCGTTTCGACCGCCAGCAAGACGAGCGGCGCCGTCGAGTGGAACGACATCGTCGAGAGCGACCGATTCGCGCTGCCGACAGATGTGGACCAGATGCCTGACGTCTTCCTGTACCTGAGCTACACTTCGGATTCGACCGGAAGAACGGACGGCGTCGACGCGAAGAGCAGGAAGCAGGCCGAACCGGTCTGTTTCAAGCGTATCCCCGCGAAGTCGCTGCTTGTCGGGGACGACTCGACCATCTCGAAGCCTCACTGGGTGTCACTGTCGGGTGACCGCGCCGTCGACAAGGTGCGTGGACGCGACTCGTTCCCCGGCGCGGCGCTCGTGCGGCTCGAGCTGCTCCCGTGGTCGGACGCCGACGCCCATCCCACCCGAGAAGATCAGGAGGATGGAAAGCCGGCTGAACGATGGAGCAGTGACGTGGAGCGACTTGTGAACGCGCGCGCGCCGTACCAGGTGCGCGTGCGAGTGGAGGGCGTGCGCAATCTGGTGCGCGACGATGCCGACGCGACCGCTAACAGCGGGGCGTCGACTCACGTGGTCGTGCAGTGCGGAGACCAGGAAGACACGGTGCAACTCGCCGCCGCGGCAAGCTCCAAGGTCATATGTCTGGACTTACAGCTGCCGCCCACGCTGCTCTTCGCGCCTCGCGTGCTGCTCCATGTGCGTAGCGGCGGGAAATACGTGGGCTCAGCCGCCCTCCCGCTCTTCGGGGATGAGAACGTGGGCCCTCGCGGCGTGGCTGAGTGCTCTAGGGAAGACCTGGACAAGGCCGCGCTTCCGCCCTCCCGATGGCTCACCATCACTGCGAATGGTCTCGAGGATGGGGTTGTCGGACAGGTCGGAGCGGCCGCACTGCTGGTGCGCAAGGCCTTCCCCGACGAGGTGCTGCCGTCGCCCACGGACGTGTAGAGCAGATGATCGCGTAGGTTGAAATGCGTAGGGTGGCAATGTGTTGTCCGTCGACGTTGATCGTTCGCAGCCGGCTTGAACATACAACAGGATTGAGAACCGGCACACGAAGTGATGTGATCTTGCAGTCAAACGACCACCCCATCAACACAACACATTCACGATGCACACACCATTCACACACACGCAAACTTTCCTTCGTTTATGCCACTTACTCATCGAAGGACCACGTCACGGCTTCTACTCGCCAACGGTTGTCGCTACTGGTCCATCACGCGCTTGATGAGCGCGGTCCAAGCGTCGTATCGCGCCTCAATCACGGCTTGGAGCAAGGTCCTGTACAAATATCAGACGTCACCTCATCAGTTCATCCACATCAATGGCCATGATATCATTACGACAGGAGACTTACCAAAGTTGCCGTCGCTTGTTGCTGCGGATGAACACATTGGTGAGCCGTTCGTACGCGAGCGCAGCGTCCTCGTTCTCAAGTGGCGGGGGCGTCTCGCGGGGTGGCAGCTTCGCTTGCAATTCTTCCACGCACCGCGCCGCGCGCTCGAACTCTCCGCGCGCCAAGTTGTCGCGCGCGAGCACAGCCAGGTGCTCGTCCATGCTCTTCACGGGCTCCTCTCCGTCGTCGCCGCCGCCGCCCCACTCTCGCGCGACGCGAACGACGTGCTGCGCAAGCGCCCATTCCTCGTGCTCGACGCACTGCGCAACAAGCGACGCGGCACCCGCTGCTCGCAGCGAGTTCGAAGACGTCGAGGCAGTCGAGCATTCGTCCAGGATGAGCAGGAAGTTGGCGGCCGTGCGCAGCTCCGATCGCTGCTGGCAACTAGCCATCAGATCCAGAGGGTCGCCAGCAGCGGGGAACAGCATTTTGAGCCGCGAGGGCTCGCTCTTGCGCGCCACGTGCGCCACAATCTCGCAGTACTCTTCGATATCCGCGCTGTCCAGGCTCGACGTCACCGTCGGGGCAGCAGAATCGCTCGTATATGAGGCGGCGGTCGTCGGCGCTGGCCGCAACAGGTCAATCGCGAGGCGCAGCTTGTCCTCGCTGCACTTCTTGGCAAAGCACGCCTCCAGCATTGAGTGAAGGAAGAGTTCTTGCGTCGGCGTCGAGAGCGCGAAATGCGTGCGCACGGCTGCGAGCACCTGCGCCGCCCATGTGAGCTGCGCGTTCTGCACGAGCAAGCACAAGAGCGTGTGGAACACGGGCTGCACACGCGCGAACACGTCGTAACACGGGAGTGCCACGCCCGAGGGCACGTACACGTCTTGCGATAGCCCTACGAGCAGGCCGAACGCGCGCTGCACGCCAGTGACCTTCACGTCCGAGTCGAAGCGCAGCATGCCGTCGACTGCGAGCGGGTCGTCTACCGTCGTCACGCACCCACGCAGGTTGAACGGGCCTTCCTCCAAAGTCGACGATGAGATCGTGGCACTCGCGAACGAAAAATGCTCGAGCGCAATGCCGTACTCGCGCACGACTTGATCGTACAGCTCAGCAGTTGCGGGGGCCGTGCCGAACTCAATCTCGTACGTCTTCGCGCGCAGCGGGTCGTGGCACGCGAGGAACGTCTTGAGGCGCCGCTCATCGACGTCGAACGCACGCGAAGGTGTCATGTACACACCGTCCAACAGCGGCAGCCATATTTTCATGCCCTCAGGTCCATACAGACCAAACATGAGTCGACATGGCGTCGGCCACGCAGCGCACTCGGCGGGCGACACAAGCAGACGCGCCATCTTACTAACGTTCGAGCACAACAGGCGCTGCGACCGGTCTTCGGGGTCCCACACCATCACATCCCCGCTGACATCCAGGAATGCGAATCGAGGAAGAACTTCTTCTGGCGCGTATTGGTCTGGGACTTCGCCGCCGACCAGCATGTTGACAATGCCTAGGAACCAGCCGCCTTCGTCCACTTCGTCGTCCGTGTTGTCGCTCTGCGTACGATGCCGTCCGCCGCGGTACTGCTTCCCGCTGGCGTTGGTTCCGTCGGAGATGTGCAGGTATCGAGGCAGCACAGCGAAGTCCGCGATTGCACGGCGAGTGCGCGCGAACCGCGGCGCATCGCCCAAAATGCGTGACGGCAGCGGAACCTGACGCTTAAGACGGAACGTCATGCGCAAGTCGCTAGAGCGGATGCTACCGCCAAGTTGCACGTGGAAGTACCAGAGTTCGCGCTGCGAAACGCAAAACAGCCGCGTCTGCGAATCGTCCGTCTCCATAGTGAAGAAGCTGTCGTCCACATGCGAGTCGGTCGACGGTGGCGCCTCCCCATTCGCATGCGAAGATGTCGATGCTGTCGAAGACGCAGACGGCCCATGGCTACTACCAGTAGCGCCTCCGCCATCACTAAGGCTGCCGTTCGCATCGTAGTAATCCCTTCGCGTAAACTCGAGCTGGTCGAGCACCGAGTCTTCATCCAAGTGATTGCGCGGATACGCCTGCAGGTGCAGCACACGATGGGACTCGGATGCGCGTGAAAAGTTGACGACGATCACGTCTTCGTCCACCCACACCATGGCGAACACCGTCATATCTTGCTCGTCGTTCACGTTGCCAAACATCCGCCACTTGCCCGTGAGCAGATTAAGCAGGCAGAAACCGCGCTGACCTGCGACAGCGATCTGGTTGCCGCTCGTACTCACAGCAACGAGCCGCAGCGGGCAGCACTTCGAGGCAAATTCAGGAGGAACATTCCAGCTCGCGCATGAGGTTAGCGCGCAAGGCTCGTCCAATACTGGGGCCGCGACAACACGCACGGCCGCGCGCTCCAGCAGTACGAGCTGCGACGATTTGCCTCCCGCGAGCGGAACACTCTTGGCGAAATCGAACTCGGCAAACGCCGAATGACACCGCTCGCGCACACAGACACGCTCAACAACAACGTCGCTGCCACGGCGCCCTTCTACGTCTTGCTCGTGTTCGTTGCGACGCTGCTCTGCGACGGCATTGCCATGTTCACACAGAACATTCAAGACGTGACGAGGACTCCAGACTGGGAAGAGCGCGAACAGCATCTTGACGTATTTGTGAACGGCCACAAATCGTGGCGTGCCCTGCATGGATTCCCATCCATGGAATTTCGCGCGGCGCTCGAACTCCAAGAGTGGCGGGCGTTCCTCAGTGTCACAGTCACCCGCAAGCGCCTGCTGACGCAGCCCGAACTCTCGAATGCATAGATCCTCGTCATCCAGCAGCTGGATACCGTTCGCGTTCATAAACTCGGTGGATGCGAGCGCATCCATTGCGAGCGAAAACACGTGGTCCCAGTTAACGCGCAAGAACGTGAGCGTTGCCTTCTCGTCCACTGGCAGCTCTTTCAGCACGCGGATGATGTCTTCAAACGCGAGATTCACAACTTCAAGGTCGCCATTCACTCCCACAAGCAGATCGCCGCCGTGGATCATGCCCGAAGCCTCGGCGGGGCCAATTCCTCCGGTCTTGGCGCGTTTTGTGAAGCTGCTCTCGCTCCGCACCCAGACGCCGCAGCGGCCAGGTGCTCCAGAAAGCGAGAGACAAAGTCCATCCTCATCCTTCAGCAGCTCCACTGAGTATTCTTGGTACAGTTGCGCAGGCTCGAGCGGCTCGGCAGTGATGGCTTCCGCTCCTTCACGCTCTTCTCCTTGCTGACTGTGCTTTGTGACGGGTACGCTAAGCACGCGCTGACGCCCACGCGGAACGACGATGAGGCTAAAGCTGTCACGCGTCCACAGCAAGTCAACAACACCGAAGGCACACGCTTCCTTCATGCTGTGCGCGTCCATTCCTTCGGGTCGTGGCTGGTTGTGCTGCGGCAAACTTGACATGAGCCGGCACCCGTCCGTGGAGAAGAGCGAAAATCCTCTCAGTTCGTATCCGACTGCAACACTGCGGGAATCGTCGGACCACGCCAGACTCGTGACGCCACCCACATCCTCGCGACCATACCCCCACGCGGCTAAGCTTAACTCTCGAATCGGCTCGAGCGTTAACGTCACAGGCGCAGGTGGAGTCGACGAAGCGTTGGTCGGTTTCCGAGCAGTAGCATTCCGCTCTTGTATCCGCTGCAATGCCAGTTGAAACAGAGACACACCACCGTCGGACCACCCAAGCGCGAGACGAGAGCCGTTGCTATCCAGCTTTGCCATCGTACACCGTCCATAGCAGCTTGGTGCATCCGGGCCGCGCTCCGTGTTAACGAGCGACAGCAGCTGCTCAATGGACTTGACGAGCGGCGACAACAGCATGATGAAGCACTTGCCGCCCTCAAAGCACGCCACCAAATACATGGACGAAACGTGTGCAGGCGGATCGGCTGATGCGCACGACAATGCGTAGCAGGAAGGGGGAGTAGCACTCTCACTCGGCGGCGCTTGGTTCGTTTCATCGCCCTCAGGACCGTTGTCCTCCTCAGCAACGCGCGCCATTAGGTGTGAGAGAACATCGATCTTCCAGATCTTGGTGCCGCTATCGCTGCGCCCGAACCACGACGAGTCGGCTCCATTGTTATCACCAGTCGGCGCGACTTCCACAACCGTGATCAACCCGCTCGCCATGCCGACGAATAGGTATCTGCTGCCTGGGATGCCGCTGGCCGCCGTTGCCACGTCATTCTTCGCCGCTTCGTCCTGGTTCAGGTTATACTCCTCAACTAGGGCACCGCGCAAGATCGTGTTTGCAGCGTCTCCCTTGGAAGCCGATGCGCCTGGACGCTGGCCTTCCTCCGACGCGTGCTGACTCGTCGGAGGGGGCTCGGCACCCGCAATCATCGGTCCAAGGGCACCGTCGCCGCCATCTGCATGCAGAGAGCTCGTATGGGGCGAGGCGGCGGCTTCCAGTAGCGCACGCAGCCCTTCAAACGCGTAAAACTCGGCCGTCGTCGCGCCCTTTTGCACAACTGCGAGCCGGTCGCCGCTCAACCAGACGGCCCAGAGTGCGCGTAGCCCCGTACATCCTTCGTCCTTCGCGACATGATGCCTATCAACGGCTAGCGTACTGGGCTCGGTGTCGGTCCGGGACTCGCCGCGGCCGCGAGAGCAGCTGGCAAGCAGTCGTTGGCCGCCCATGGCCAGGTCCGAGGCGGCCCAGAGCGTCACGAGCGACGCCGACACGCGCGCAAAGACCAGCGCGGACGGGTGAAGCGCCACGGCCACGACATCCGGCGTCTCACCGGCGGGCAGCGCGAACGCGCGCGGCGGTCCGCTGCAAAAGTGCATCGGTCAGGGGGTTAATGGTCGTCACTCGGGACGGAAGATCCGGCGCGAGTTGAAGGCGCGGAGGCAGCTCAGAAGTGGCGCGAAGGGCGACACGAAGCCGACGACAGGTTGGTACGCCGCGGGGAGAGACGGAGAGGCGTCTAAAGACGCCGGAGACTCAGCGGGAGCGGCGGGAAGAGCGATCGCGGCGGCGGGGATGGCGTCGGAAAGGCCGCGCATGCGATGGGGCTCCACGTAAGTGCTGAGGTACACCACTGTAGAGGGAGGAGGGGGGGGGGCTCGGCACTGTCAAGAGAGCGAGAAAGTGCAAAAGAGTGATGGTCAGGGAAACATTTTCTTTTTCCGCCAATTGGAATATGGATACCCTACTTGGCACCATTTCATTCGCTGAAAACCATAACGACGGTATGATCAGTATTAAATATAACAGTTTACAAGGTACACTTTTGTCCCCAGATTACGCTCATGTCCCCGAAACAAACCTCACACTCGCCTCTTCCCATTCATTTCGACGCCTCAAGGGCAAACTCCCCACCCACCGGAACACAAGAGAGCAGTCAAGATGCTGGCGGCGGTTGGTAGACGGATGGCAGCAGCGCGGGCGGTCGCGCGGTTCTCGAGCGCGAGCGGCGGGGGCTCGGAGGCGGAGCGCGCCATGCACGCGGCGCTGGCGGCGCAGCTGGAGGCGGTGCACGTTAAGGTCACGGACGTGTCGGGCGGCTGCGGGTCCATGTTCGATGTGGAGGTCGTGTCGCCTCAGTTTGTGGGCCAGACGCGCGTCAAGCAGCACCGCATGGTGAACGAGGTGCGTCGTGGTCGACTAGGCGGGTCCGACGTCGCTGAATACGCCAACTAACGCGGTCTATTCGCTGGCACAGGTGCTCAAGGAGGAGATCAAGAGCATGCACGGGCTCACGATCCGTACGCTGACGCCGGAGCAGTTCCAGACCAAGTAATTAGACGGACGGAGGACGCATGACGCGATGCCCGGCTTATGGCGACCCTTAACGTCCAGGTCGAGCAGGCGTCCAGGTGTAAATACTGAACCAGCAACAAGCACACCGCAAACGCAATATTACCCTCTTCCTTTCTCCTATGCTGCAGCCCCAAGCCAAGCGCATCTATCCTTCATCGTCTGCATCGAGACCTTCCAGCACAGGGAGTTCGATCGTATGTACACCGGGGTAGCCGCGCGTCCTACGAGCTGGAGGCGAACTTGGCGATGCCGGCTTCGTTGATGATGCAGATGTGGTCCAGGTCCCGGAAGATCTCGTTGTAGTCGAGGCAGTAGCCGATCACGAATTTGTCCGGGATGTTGAAGCCGACGTAGTCGGCCACGAAGCCGCAGCTCTCCGGGTTGCGCTTCTCGAGCAGGCTCGCCACGCGCACGGACGCGGGCTCAAACTGCTGCAGGTACGGCACGAGCTCGGACATGGTCTTGCCCGTATCGATGATGTCCTCGACGAGCAGCAGGTTCTTGCCGCGGAACTTGGCCAAGTCGGCGCCCGAGATCTGCACCTTGCCCGTGCTCTGCGTGCCCTCGTAGCTCTTGACCTTGACGAAATCGAACGTAAAAGGCACGTAGTCGCACTTGTTGTACTTGTGGAACAGGCGCAGCTTGGCCACGAGGTCGTGGAAGAAGGCGCTGCCGCCCTTGAGCACGCACAGCAGGTGCAGCGTCTTGCCCTCGTAGTCGTTGCGAATGTCCTGCGCCAGTTTCTCCACGCGGTCGTGGATCAGCCCCGACGGGATGAGCACCGACTCGACCAGCTCCTGGTAGTGGCTGGGCACCAGGAACTGCGACTTGTCGTAGGTGGCGTCGTCCGCCAGTCGGATGCAGCGCCGCGAGTCCGTCTACGCATCGAGCAAACAGCAAAACTCTGAATGAGAACCATGCCCGGCTCGTTACTGGCTCACATGCCCATCCGAGTGCGACCGCATTCAGCTCCGCCATCAGCCACAATTGCATCCAGGCCCAGGGTGTTGGTACTCACCGACATGGTTGTGCTGGTTCTGGGCTGTGCTTCCTGCCTGCCGCTCGAGTCGACGCTTAGCACCGTGGGTCGCCGTTCGCTACTGGCGAATGGTCCGAAGCCTGAAAGGACAAAGGCGACCCATGAGAAGCGGCACAGAAACGTTAGGGGGTGATACGGTTCACTTCGTTTATTGAACCGGTTCGATTGTGGGACAAGTGAACCGTGACCTGATCCAGGGGGCGTGGGTGCAGCTGGTACACTGTACCATCCTACCATATGGTTGGGTGATGAGCTGCGGCACAACATGGGCCTTGCAGAGGGTGAGCAACTTCACACTGTTTGACTTGTGGTTTGTATAGAACCGGGAGGTTACGAGGCAGGAAGGCATCATGTTGAAGTGACCGCGTTTCACGGTGGACTTGCCGCTTTTCGCGCCCTTTTTCTTGTTTCCGCTCGAAGTGGTCGGCACCAGTAACCATAGCCAATCGGAATGAAATGGTCTCCGGTTCGCGCTCATTTCCCTTCCTGCGACCCGAACGAGAGCGACAGATTCCTATCAATCGCGACGTAAGCGGGTGCCAATGCTGCCCGCCTTTGGGAGTGACGACGGGCGAGCTGGCGCCCGCGACGTTCGGGACGGCCGAGACAGCTCTCGTCGACGGCGACGACTCCACTTCTCGCTACGCGAGCTCCAGGCAGTCTATCACCTGCCGCTGAAATCGGTAAGTAACTCGATCTAGCTCACGTGGATGGTATCGGTATCTGGATGGCACCTTCAGGAATGGTGGTCGCTCAGTGATAGTGATGGCGCATGCGGACTAAGCGTGTTTGTGCTTGGCACTGATCAGGCGGCGCAGCAGCTGGGGATCTGTGAGGCTGCACTCAAGCGCATCTGCCGCCGGCACCGCATCCTTAAGTGGCCGTATCGCCAGCTCTCGTCGGTGCAGCGCCGAATCGCCGATCTCCGGACGTCGCAACGCACGGTGGCCGGGTTGGGGCGTGCTGAGGACCGCCTACGTCGCCATGAGTTGTGTCTTGACGTTCACGCGCATCAAGGGAGCAGGCGCCTCCACATCTCCGTTGACGTTCCTGAATCGCTCAACGATCAAGCACCAGCCCTGCAAGCTACGACCGAGACAGAAGAGGCCAAGATGAGAGCGCTGATCGACGAGCATCACCGTATCGTTCGCTCGGCCCACCTGCAGTCAACGGCGGCTGCTTCGCCATTTTTGCAGTGCTTTATTGCGGAGGCGCTCCATCCAGTCCTGTCCGCGGCACAGCACACGACCTTAGCAAACAGTGCGCCGTCGGCCCCACCCGCGCTGCTCGCGCTTGCAAGTGCATGCGAGATGCACGCAGTCGCTCGCCAACAGCAGCGTTGGTGCCAGGACTGCAGCTACCAGACCGCCAAGCTTCTTGGCCTCGTGGCACCCGATGACACCGCGCTGCGCGACCTCGCCGTCGTCGCCGCCAGCGTCCCGCGCGCCCAGTAACGCGCTAAGTAGTCGACTCATAACGAGAAAACGCATTTATCGTTCTCGTGACAATGGCGTCCGTCCGTTCGACGAGAGTGGGTCGTCGCGTTGAAGTTGCCTTCTCCCGAGTGACTCCGTCACTGTCTCGAAGCTCAGCTGGCGAAATGCTTGTTCAGCTACACCATCACTCCTTCCAGTCCGGGTCGGTCCGGGTTCTCTTTTTACGCACTCCTAGTAAACCCACCCACCCGCCCGCCACTCGCGGTTCGCCCCGCCACCCACTCGGTCTCCCTCTGTTCGTCCCTTCCCTATACATTTCCCCCATATATCCCCGCGAGCAGCAGTAACCGGTCAACGTGACCGCCCCCTTGCGACCTTGACCTGACCATGGACGCGGACGCCCTCATGGCGGTCCCGGTCCCACTGGAACCGACCGCCGCGCCTGCTGCTTCTCAACCGGACGCGCCGACTACCGAGAACGCGACCGAGGAGGTGGACGCCGTCGTGGCCGCGGTCGTGGCGGACGAGCACCACGACGTTCCGGACGTTCTCAAGGCGGACGACCCGGCGCCTGACGCCGCGCAAGTGCACGAGGAGGAGGAAGATGCGGCCGTCGCGTCGGCCTTGGCAGCGCCCGCAGACGCCCTGAGCGTGCCGAATGCGCCCATTAGCGCGCCGGCCAGCGACAACAGCGCGTCTGCGACGGATGTGAGCGGGACGGCGGCGCCAACCCCAGTGCCCGCGCCTTCAGCGACGTCGCCGGCGACAGCGGGGAGGCGGCGCGCGGAGCGGTCGGGCGCGGGCCGCGCGAACGACAAGGGCGAGCCGGCCATGATGCTGCCGTCCTTCATCTGGGACTACTTCGTCAAGGATGCGACCGGCAAGTTCGTCATCTGCACGCTGTGCCCCGACCAGGCCACGCGCTTCGCCTACTCGGGCGGCACGAGCACCATGAACCGCCACCTGCGCAAGAAGCACCAGAAGTACGCGCCCGGCAAGAGCGCGGCCGACTACGAGTACCCGCGCAAGCACCGGATGCACAGCCAGCAGCAGCAGCAGCAACAAATCCACCACCACCACGTGACGACGCCCGTCGTGACGCTCGCGGCGCCGCACCAGCACGCCGGGCTGCTCCACGCGAGCGTCAACGGCTTGTTGCCGCCCGACGCAGCCGTCGCGCTTGCGGGAGGCAGTATGTCACCTGCCGAGGCCAGTCGCCAGCGTCAGCAGGTGCTTGAGCTGCGAAACTCACGGCGCAAGGCGAATGGCAGCGCCAACGTATCGTCGTCCTCGTCGACCAACTTGCTGGCCATGAGCTCTACGCCCTCCTCCTCCTCGAACAAGCGGAGAAAGCTGCACTCGGGCGCTGCGGCTGGCGCTGGACTTCTTGACACGCCCGCGTCGACCGTCGTGGAAGGCGAGTTCGACCCCGCGGCGTTTGTTAACCTCCCCGGATCAAGCGCGTCCAACGGCGTGCCGCTCGCATTCCCGGCCACATTCGAGCTCGGCGATGCTGCCATGGAACTCGGACTCGAGCAGCGTTTCTTCGACTACCCGACGCTACTAGGCACTGCTATGACGCCTGCGGTGACGTCGATCGGCGTCGGTTCCAGCGGGAATGGAATTGCCACCAGCAGCAGCGGCGGCTCGGGTTCGTCCCGTAGTCGGCGCAGCAACAGCTACAGCAACAGCGCCGCCACCACGAGCGTCAACAATCTCAGCGCGTTCAACTTTAACAGCATGAACCTTAACACAAGCATGATGATGTTCGGCGGCGGCGGTGGTCTCGGCGCGACGTCCACGACCACCTCAACCAACCAGAAGCTGCTGACCCACCGACTTCTCAAGTACCTGATCGCGCAGTTCGAGCCGCTCGATGTCTCGCACATGGGCAGCGAGCTCAACCTGCTGCTTTACGGCAACAACGAGTACTACCCAAGCTTCGGGCTGAGCTACCCCACGCTGCCGTCCGAGGACGCCATCAAGCGTGCGCTCGCAAATCTATACTATTCCCAGCGCGATATGCTCAAGGATGTGCTGGCCGAGGTGGACGTGCTCTCGCTGTCGCTCGACAACTGGACGTCTGTGTTTGGGCAGAACGTGCTGACGGTGAGCGGCCACTGGATCTCCCCGGGCTTCAGCCGCCGCGACTGCGTACTCGAGGTGTACGTGCTCCCGCTGGACGAGAGTGTCAACACGATCGCGCTGCTGCGAGATGTGATGGACAAGTGGGACATCCCCGCGGCTAAAGTGGCGGCGCTGACGATGGTCACGGACGGCAACATGCAGTCGCAGATCCACGACGAGTTCCCCGCGCTCGCGGTTGTCGACTGCTTCGTGCACGCGCTTGACGCGGCCGTGACTGCGGGGCTGCAGAAGTGCGCGCCGCTCATTCGACGCTGCCGTAACTACGTGTCGTACTTTATCCAGAATCCGTCCGAGTACCAGATCTTTTTGTCGCTGCAGAGGAGAATGGCGGAGGCCAGCGCGGCGAACGCTGCAGCTTCCGCGTCGGCATCCGCGTCGGCTTCAGCCTCTGCGACTACGACGGCGGCTTCAGGTGCGGACTCTACCGGAGAAGACGGCGAAGCCGGGGATGGCGTCGATGACGTATCTGATGGTGACAGTGACAGACATCACGACGACAGCAGCGATGCCGGCGATGCTAACAATGACGCGACGAGCGACAAAGGAGAGGACGGGGCCGGCCACGCTGAAGGCGGCCACGCTGAAGGTGACGGCCACAACGCTCCTAACGCAAGCAGCAGCTCGAACAACGGCAGTAGCAGCAACGGAGCGAACAACGGGGGCTGGAGCGCGCCGCCGGTGCAGCCGCTACCGGTCATTTGCGACTTTGAAGACCGATGGAACTCGACGATCGCCATGATCTGCCGCATTGTGGAGCTGGAGCCCATGCTGCTGCTCTACAAGACGGGCCTCGAGTCGGACACGAGCGCGGCGCGGCGGCCGATGCAGCTGCGCTTCGTGTGCTGCGAGCTGTCGCGCGACGAGTGGACGACGCTCAAGCAGCTCGCGCGGCTGCTGGAGCCCATCGAGGGCGTCGTTCAGGTCTCGCAGCTCGACTTCCCCGCGCTCTCGATCGTCGCGCCCGTGCTGCACAGCCTGCGCAAGCACCTCGGGGACGCCGTGCAGTGGATCGACAACTCGGTCGTGGCTGCCGTCCGCAACGCGATCGCCGCCAACCTCAAGCTCGAGCTGTGCTCGTCTGGCGCGCACGCGCCGGCCTCGGCGCACATGGCATGTCTGCTGGACCCGCGCTTCAAGACGCTGCCGTTCCTGCCCGCGGGCGAGCGTGACCGTCTCGCCGAGCTGCTGCTGCTGCTGCATGGCGAACTGGTGGGCGACTCGGCGACTGCCAGCAGCGGTGACCACAAGGGCGTCATCGAGGACGACGAAGACGGGAAGAAGCTGGCAGGTGGAGGTGCTGCTGGTAGGGATGACGGTATCAGCAGCAGTGACAAGACTGCAGGTGGCACTGGCAGCGGTTCAGCGTCGACGACAACCGCACCGACCGGTTCGTCGTCGTCCTCGACAGCGCGGCCGGTTTCCGCCTCGTCCTCCACCGCGACGACGCGATCGACGCCGTCGCTGCTCCACGAGTTCTTCCCGCTGGAGGACCCGCCGGCGTCCGACCGAGAGGCCCTGCGCGTGCAGACGCAGCAGTTTCTGGACACGCCGTCGCTGCCGGCGGCCAACGAGGGCGAGAGCGACCCGCTCGCGTGGTGGGGCCGCTACCGCCGCGCGTTCCCGCTGCTCGCGCGCCTGGCCAAGCGCTATCTGTGCATGAGCGCGGTGTCGGTGTCGTTCCGCGAGGCGTTCACCAACGTGGGGCAGCTCATGCGCGAGAAGAAGGCGCGCCTGGACATCGAGGTGGCCGCGCAGGTGCTCTTTTGCCGCAGCGTCTCGCGCATCCCCGAGATGGAGCGCATGAACGTGTAGGGCGACGCGGAGAAGAACGTGTAGGGAGAGAAAACAACATGTAGGGGCGCGGCATGTACTAGAGTAGTGGTTAGTGTAATTAACGAGACAAAAGGGCAGGCAAGCGATGTTGAAGTAGACGTTGAGGTGGACGAGTACCGTGGTCGAGCGTCCAGTCCAGTCAAGGACAGGCCGGTGGACAGCCGCGAACCCTGGAACTCTGGAAAACTGGAGGTCTGTACGTAGAGAAAAACATAACACAGGAAATAAGACGAAACGGCCGACGCACCCGAAAGATGCGCCTGGCGTCAGGCCAACCGGGCGGTTTCCGATTTTCTTCTTCTTCTTCGGTTTTTCTGCACCGTTTCGCGTCGAATAAGAAGTGGAACTGGAGCCGCCAGCTGGTTCTTGGGCTCCGTTTCGGTATTTTACCCGTTTATCTACCTCTAACTCAGTACTTGAAGCGTGTGTTTAGCTTTTATTTTTGATACCAACTGTAAAAAAATCGAACGACCGACAACCAAACGATGAAACGGCTGAACGAGAGTGACGTGCGTGACGGACGGGCGCCCGAGATCTTAGTCTGTCGGTGGGGCCTGCGGCTCCGAAGCGCGGAGTACCGTACATTCTACCGTAGTGAGCAACAGTACAGGCGCGACTACACTACACCATGTACAGTACGTACACGTAGTGACCGGCGTATGGAGTAGGGCGATACATTGTGGGGCGCCGTACCGGAGCCGGAGCGCCAGTCGCCCCCTGCTCGGAGCAGAAATGGCATCAAACACTGCAACAAACTATGGACTGGTCAGTGGGTGGTCTATCAAAGTGTTGTTACAGGGTCGTTTAAACACGTAGGCACTCAGCCGGGTAGGGTTCGCTACCAACTCTACAGTAAAGGGCACAGGCAGTGCAGGGAGGGGGCTGGTGGACCGTCGTCCTGCGATATAATACACCCTACGACCAGCGTAGGGGGCGGCCGGGCCGTCGGGGGATCTACTCGCGGGGGTTCTCGGCCATGCATTCGAGCGGCAGGCGCGCGAACGCCCGGCCCGCGGGCGTCATGCTCGCGGCCGGGGACGAGGAGCCGGCGGTTGGGCCCGACCGGCCGAGCATGGTCATGGCCGTGGCCGCCGACACCACCGACAGGTTGCGCTTGGCCTGGGCGCGGGCGCGGGCGCGCTCCTCGCGGATCTGGCGCGCCTGCTCGCGCGAGATGGCGCGCCACCGGCCTCCGTTCACCACGGGCGAGTCGCCCGCGTAGCTGCTGGAGGAGGAGGAGGAGGAGAAAGAGGGCGTCGACTGCGGCAGCTTCCTGGCCTTGAGCAGGCGGTAGGGCCAGACGATGCCCAGGCGGCGGCAGTTGCGCTTGATGGTGACGGTGGCCACGCCCAGCTGCGCCGCGGCCTCGCGCTGCGACATGTGGAAGTACTTGGCCATCTCCTCGGTCGAAAAGTCGAACACGACGCGGGACTTGCGCGTCTTCTTGGCGGCGGGCGAGTGCGGCGACTGCGACTGCGACTGCGACTGGGACGCGCGGACGCCCGTGGCCGGCGAGACGGACGGCGTCGCCCACTTGGCGCCGCCGCAGTCGCCGTGGTAGGGCGACCGGTAGGACGGCGCGAGCTCCGAGAGCTGCAGCGGCCGGAGCGCGCCGCCCACCGGCGAGAGCGTGGACGCGTAGGACGGGAGCATGGTCGAGCTCATGTTGACTGGCGGTGAGTGTGTATGTCGCTTCTACCTGTTGTTGCTGTTGTGTGTGTGGCGTTGTCTGGTAGGGAGCAAGTTGCAGAATGAGCTAAAAGGACGGGGGCGATCCGGATCCGCTCGCGGACGGGAGGGCGGGCGATCCCTCCCCTCCCCTCCCGTCCCGTCCCCACCGTAGAGTGAAACGGCATTTTTCCGTTTTTTTTTTTTGGGTTATATATATATTCTCGCATTGTTCTTCGGCCCGGAAGAAGTGGCAAGTAGGTGTCAAGAGCGGAAAGCGCAGACACGGGGCGGCGTTCTTGGAGCGGCCGCGTTTGGCCAAAAGGGTGGAAGGGAGGGCGCTACGCGTACGGCGCGCGTACGGTGCGGACGGTCGGTCTCCTCCCCCTTTGCGCTGCTTTTTTCTCCGGACGCAATGGCGGGCCCTGATTCGGCCCGCGGACCAATCACAAGCCGCGAATCTCCAAGCAAAAGCGTCGAAATGCCCTCCGTCGGCGCTAAACCACCCGCACGCGAACTAAGAAACGCGTCGTCGCGTCGTCGCCAGACGGGTAGTGTAGTGTACGGTACGGCACGCGTCTTATTCCGCCAAGCTGTCAAGATGAGGCGTCAGGGCCCTACCTACTGGCCCCACCAAACAGAGACGGTGGGGCCGGGAGGGGCCGGGAGGGGCCGATCCCCCCCAGAAGGCCCTACTGTAGGGAGAAGGCCGGCTCGGCGCTGAACCGACAACTGGCGATAAATTTGACCCCTGCGACTCATTTATAATTGATTTTCGTGCGTTAAAATAATGGTGGTGGGTTTACTGTGAGTATACTAAGTACAGTGTAGTATCATAGAGTGGGCGTGAAGGGGAAGCCAATGGATTTTACAGTTTCGCGATACAGTTTTCAAGAGAAAAAAATGCATCCATTTGTGATTGTTCACTGGACCATCACTCTTATTCCGCCACAAAACACTGGGGGAATGTATGCAATATGAGAACGGTTGTTTTTTGCTCCTTTTTGCGGACGGATCCGCCGGAAATGTCAAAAATCAGTCCCTCCCGCGTGGACCAATCAGACGCTGCGTTGAAGCGCTCCCAGATCCGAATCCAGCCAATCAGCGCTCGGCATCAAGCTGAGACCGTAAACGACCCACCGTCCACAAGTGCAACGCGTTGCGCGCTTGCACGTCGTTCGAAATCGAAATTAGGCGCATGCGGACCGGGCGGCGCCGGCACATGCGGCAGTAATTGCACACAAGAGCACAACAGCCGAGGAAAAGGAAGGAGCCCATGGCCCTCACGCGCATTGCGCACACCCTTCTGGCTACTCTACCGTCCAGCGCGAGTAGGGCATTTCGACACTTCGACACTTTTCGCTGCTGGCAGGGAATCCTAATCTTATACCTTTACAACGGCCGCCGTCGCCACGAAATCGGCCAAATCGGCCGCGATGGTCAGTTTAGAGGAGCGAGAAACGCGGGCCGTTCTTGGATAAGTAACACGTTGAAGCCGACCCGCGCGCAACTCAGAAGTATAAGGAAAACCCACGGGCACGCGGCCGGCGCATTCGTGGCCCATGGGCGCCCGCCACGAGCGACAGGCTTCTCCGCCCTCCACCCCACCCTGTTCTCGCGGCCGCACTTGACTTGACGCGCGCGTGACAGCTGTCACCCGATCGGTCGGGCCCCGATCTGGGTTGACAGTTGCCGGGGGTGACACAAGCCTTGTCCCAAATCAGCGGCGCGCTATTTTTTTTCGCGGGCCGCCGCGTTCCGTTCGCGTTCGCGGCGCGCGCTTTCGCGGTTGAGTAGGACGAAAACGTCGAAAATATGTTTTTCAAATCTGATACACTGTATGCTTACAATTGAGCCATTTCGGTTGTGTCACAATGTTTTGCGTGTTCGAGAAGCCAAACACGAACGCTTGTGCCACTTCAATATCAACTTTTTGAAACAGCCCACTTCAACAAAGTATATACTAAACATGCCACTCTCTTCATAAAGTATAACTACAGTATGCCGCAGTATAATCATTTCCCGGTAGCTTGGCGTCGCATGTTCCCGCTGGGCACGCACGCTGATTTTCTTTCGGGCTGGGTCGCGCCCAGCATCGATACCCGCTGAGTTGTGATTGCACTTTGCGTTCTGCAGGGCGTGCAGTACTGTACAGTGTATGGTACTGCACTGCACTGCACGAGGTGGCTCCGTTTGATGGCAGGACACGTGGCGATCTAAGTTTGCCAAAAATTTCAACGCACGCCCCATTTACTATGTCATTTTAACGTTTTCATCAAAAAGGACGCTTTTGCTCGCCCCCACCCGACCGCGTCGACGCCCCGAAACAAATCGCGAGGACGCGCGTTTCCTGTCCCCTGGCCGCTTGGCGAAGGAGCGAGGGGGCGAGGGCGGCGGGTGCAGTGCGTGGTGCACTTCGACGCAGAGGGTGGCGGTCGCATTCGCCTGTCCTCACGCCACCTGCTCCTTCCACGTCGCCGCTATTGGGCGCTACTGCCGAGACCGACCCCGCACATACTGAGCAATACAGTACTGCTCTGTCGGAGTGTCCGATGCGCAGGACCCGCCAAACGCGCGACAGACCCCCCCCCAGAGTCGCGCGCCAGCGGCCTGTCCTAGACAGTAGAAACGCCCGTCGTGACTGGGTGTCGTCGCTTTAGACCTGCCCGTTTCGAGGCCGGACCAGCCACGCCGCCGGCTTTTACTCCGCCTTTGTGGAAGAATTGGGATATATGGCGTTTGATTTTGACAGTGGGGACGGGATCTTCCGATAAAGACACATTCGCACATTTGTCAAAATAAAAAAAAACGTCATAATTGGCCACGGTACGTACTCTACTGGCCCCACCCGGATCGTGGCCATCTTGACTGCGCGAATAAGATCCCCGAGCCTCGAAAATGAGCTAACTAACACTACCCAAGGCGGAAAGTGTACGGACGAGGGGCGTGGGCCAAGCGTACGTACGGTCAGGGGGCGCCCTCCCACTTTGGGGGGAGCTGGACTCGTCCCACGAATAGTACACAAAAGGGCGCATCCCACCGCTTGGTCAAGAGTCCGGACCCCGCCCGCCCCCAACAGGCCAACTCATGATCCAGTTGACACGCGCAAACCGGACCGTACGCCCCACCGCGCCCTACCCTTCAGTACAACAGCGGGCCCCCTCCCCTCCCCTCCGTCCCCCTCTCGGAGCCCATCAGCTAAAGGCTCCGGAGCGCGGTTCAGCGGCGGCCGGCTCCTTTCGCGGAGCCATCGCTTTTCAGGACGACTCACCCGCTCTCCCGCTCTCCGGCGGTGACGTGGCGGCCGCTGGCCAATGGAGGGAGCGCTCCGCTCCGACTCGGCGTGACGAGACGCCCGTCGACCGCCCGCCGTCGCCCATCGCCCGAGGCGAAGAACGCGCCCGCACGCGTCCCCGCCGCCAGGTGGCGCGCGAGCTCGTGGCGGCGGCCAGAGCATGGCGCTCCCATCAGCGCGGCGGCGTGTCAACTCATGTAGGGTGTTGACGCGGGTCCGGAAAGTAAAGGACGACGCGCTTCTATGCCGAGACGCCAACGCGATCCGACCACTCGGAGATTCGGGACCCGTCGAGGCCACTAGGACGCCTCCGGCGCTCTCCTGACCGCAAGTCGCCGCTCTGTCGTCCAGGGCGTTGCCTGGACACGCGGGCTCAAGAGAGCGCAGGAGGCGACAATTGATACGTCTGTGCTGCCCCCTCCAACACACACCAGTAGTTAGAGAGCCCCGGTCGATCGTGTGTATGTGTGTAGTGGGGATCTGCTCAGCAGGTTCTGCTGCACACAGGGTACAATATCAGACTCCAAAGAACGGGTACATGAACATCACTCTGTCCTGAATAGTTGAAGTTTGTTGTGCCAGTCGAGCGAGCTGTCTGTTGCTACGTAGGACTCCTAACCGACACACTTTGTTGTGTGCATTTTGGTTGAGTCTAACCGTTACGGTTCCAACAGTGGAGATTTGACACTCGCTGCAAGTTTCAAGTGGCCACGGGCCACGCCGACACGACAAACAACGTTGTGCGTGGATAGATCGATACTTGTACGGTGCTATACTATCACTGCGGTCACCTTCCTGGCTGGCTGGCTCCCATGTATAGTAACTACTGTACTACAGTATCAAGTGGCTCTCGACCGCGGCTGGGCCTCCACGACGCAGCGAGTGGGCGGCGAACCAGCACCGCGACACGCTGGCGTCGCACCCAGGTCCGTGAGGACGCGCTGCGCTACTTCGCGGCGGCTGAGAACGCGGCCGTCAGCGACTCTGTGGCCCGCACCCCGGCAGAAAGAAGACGAGTTAGTTAGCGACAGTCGGACCCAAATCCTCGGTTGAAGTCTCGAGTAGCAATGGCGAACGACACGTCACAGTACAACCATTATTGGCCTTATACTTCCTGCGTCTACAGTAAACTTTAAGCGTTTGGCGCGCTTTTTGACGCGATCGGATCCGGAGCCCCGCCAAAACCCAACATCTATAATACCGGTATCTATATTACTGGAGCCCCTTCCTTGCCATTTCTGATCGTTAGGGGGACGATGAGCGTCCGGCAGAGCAAGCGGCTCAAGGCGTCGGCGGCCAAGGCGGTGGTGACGGCCTCCGCGTCCATCTCGACGCGCGCTGGCGGCCGCAAGACACGGGCCAAGTCCTCTGACAAGGCGGCGGTGGCGGCCGAGACGGCCGAGGTCGAGGCCGAGGCGACCACCACCATGACCACCACCACGACCACCACCACGACAAAAGCGAAGGCGGTTTCTGGCGCCGCCAAGGACGCGTGGGGCGCGCTGTTCGCATCGCAGAAGGCGCGCAAGCAGGACAAGCAGGGCGAGAGCGCGGGGGCGGCGCGGCCGAGACGCGTGGACGGCGTGCCGGCCGAGCTGCAGGACAAGATCGACGCCTTCCCGCGCTTCGAGGGCGTCTCGCGCCGCGGCTACGCGCCGGGCGGCGTCAAGATCGTCGCGTGGAACGTCAACGGGCTGCGCGCCGTGCTCAAGCGGGACAAGAGCGTGCACCTGCGCGCGTACGTGGCGCAGGAGGACCCGGACGTGCTGTGCCTGAGCGAGACCAAGATCGGCGGCGACGAGCTGCAGAAGCTGGACGACTTCCTGCCGCAGTACGCGCACCAGTACTGGTCATGCGCCGCCAAGAAGGGGTACTCTGGCACGGCCATCTTCAGCAAGACCAAGCCGCTGCGCGTCAAGGACTCGCTCGTGGTGGGCGCGCACACGCCCAAGTCGTCGGGCAAGGCCAAGGCGGCGGCGGACTCGCACGAAGAAGACCAGGAGGGGCGCTTCCTGGCGGTTGAGTTCGCCGACTTCTGGCTCGTGCACACGTACGTCCCGAACGCGGGCGGCGCGCTGGAGCGACTCGACTACCGCACGACGCAATGGGACCGCGCGATCGAGCGCGAGCTATGTGCGCTGGAGAAGGACGGCGGCAAGCCCGTCGTCTGGTGCGGCGACCTGAACGTCGCGCACGAGGAGATCGACATCCACGATCCCAAGGGCAACCGCAACAAGAGCGCGGGCTTCACGGACCAGGAGCGCGAGAGCTTCAGCCAGATCCTGGCCGCCAAGTCGGACGCCGCGGCGGCCGGTGGGCTTGGCGACGGCTTCGTCGACACATTCCGCGAGCTGCACCCGGAGGAGCAGCAGTTCTCGTACTTCTCCTACCGCTTCAACGCGCGCGCACGCAACAAGGGCTGGCGGCTGGACTACTTCGTCGCGTCGCGCGCGCTGCTGCCACGCGTGGTGCGTGCTACTTGCTGCTTTCGATGGGGGTGACTGTGTATGAAGTGAAGTAGTGACTCACCCACGTCCGTGTTGATTAATTGGGTACTGACCTCGTGGCTTCAGACGGCGTCGTACATTCGCGGGGGCGTCACCGGCAGCGACCACGTGCCCATCGGCCTCGAGCTCAAGGACATCGCGTGCTAGCCCTCGACGACGGTCGCGACCAGTGTTTCTTCCCTTCATAACAAGAGAGAAACAAGCGATCGCACCACTACCAAACCCCGCAAGGCTACACACTACATAACGCTCGCTCGCCGCGCGAACTCCGTTGACGATCAGCTCACGCCGGGCAGCAGCGGTGGGAAAAAAGGCGAGGGGCTCGCGTCGCGATCGCCGCCACCGCTACTGCTCCCGCTGTGGATGTCGGCGTCGTCGAACTGACTGGGGGATAGATGCCGGTCGCCCGCCTCGATCTCAAAGTCGGCGAGGTTGGTCGTGTTAATGGCGTACGCGTCCACGTCGCCCAGCCATCCCCACGGCGTGCGCCGGCGGAAGCGCAAATGCGTGTTCTTGAGTCCGTCCTGGATGAGTTCGTAAAGCCGCAGGCGCCGCGGAGACTTGGCGAGCGTCGACAGGATCTGCGAGAGGTGGACGAAGCACCAGCGCACGCAGCGAAAGATGGCCACCACGTCGCGCGCGCGCCCATTGTATCCGCGCCACGGCTGTGCCGTGGTCTTGCCGCCGACCGGGCGAAAGATCATCTTGGTCAATATGCGCACGAGCGTCGTCTCGCCGCCGGGCAGACGCAGCCGGTCGCTCAGCAGCACGAGCACTAACGTGTCCAGCGGCAGGCGCTGCATCTCCTGGATGATCACGAGGTCCGCGATCTCCCTCGGTGCACTGATCGGCGGGCAGTAAAACAGCGTCGACACGAGCAGGTAGTGGTACAGGTTGCAAAGCGTGTCGCCCCAGACAAACACTTTGCCGCGGATCTTGGCGATTGTCTTGCGCGGTCGGTACCCGCCCGTCTCACGATCATAGATCGTCGCGTCTTGGCCAGTCCACCACTCTTCCGTCGCTCCCACAACCGCCGCAGACGAAGACATTGTCGATACGAGCGGCCGCCAGCTGCCATACTCGCGTACGCAATGCTGGTACTCGAGCGACACCTCCTCCTTCACCACGCTCTCCAAGTGACTGGGGCGCTGATACTTGACCTTGAGCTGACCACGAATGCAGAACTTCGGGTCCGCCATGAGGTCTCGCGCCTGCGGCTCCAGCTCCAACGGCTCGCCATTTGCATACTTGGGTGAGCTGATCTTGATGATGCGCCACAGGATCGGAACCGTGCCACCGAGCTCAAAGCGCACCTGCAGCGCGAACTCGCCAAACTCGACGAGCGTCGCGACCGTCGGCGCCACGTTTTGTTGGTGGTAGAACTCACACTTTGGGATGATACACACGGGTTCCCACGACGCGTAGTGGTGGTGAAGCGTCAGCAGTGACTGGGTCGTCGGCGGTGATGGAGAGATAGAAGTCGCGCGTAGAGGTCCGCGATGACGCAGCCAGAAGTCGACGGCGTGAAACAGGTTCCACCATATATCGATCATGTGCGTGTAGTGGATGATCCCGACCATCACGTTGATGAGCGTCGAGCGGTCTTGTATCGCGCCGATCGTCATCATGTCTGAGTGATGCATGAATTCCATGTACTGGTCGGGCCGAAGCGTCGGAAGGAACTCGATCAGCTGTTGGATAAGCACGTGCCGCTTCGCCGGGTCGTCCAGCGACGCACAGGTGCAAACAAGCCGCATCCAGTTGCGTGGCGTCACCTGCGCGGCCGCAAGTCGCAGGCAGCGGTAGTAGATCGAGCCCTTGAGGTCGAGCCACTCGCAGAGCCGCGCCACCTGCTCTGCATTGCTCTCGCGGACAAAGCGCGCCTTCTTCGTGTACATATACTCGATGCACGTCGCGACCGACTCGGGGTCTGCACTGAGCAGCTCCACGTGCGCCACACCGCGTCGGCGGACTCCGATGGCTGCAGCCACAGCCAGTTGCTGGAAGAAGTCGCTGCTGTCCGACCGTTGCTTCTTGTCTGGTTGCCTCCATGGCGAGAAGTACGCGACGTCCTCATCCGTGTCCATCGCCTCCGTCTTGATCGGCGGGGACGCGTACCCTGCGTGCTCTAGGTAATGCGGTTGCTGCTGTTGGTGGAGCTGGCGGTTGGCGTCCCAGTGGCTGGCGCAGCGCGTGTACTGCCACGTCGGCATGATCCCGTTCGCGTCCTTGCTTACGAATGTCTCGAGGTACGCTAGCGGACACGTGCTCGCGCTCGCCATGGCCGCAGCGATCGCGTTGCCCGCGTCGCCTTCCTCATCGTCCTCGCCGCTGTTCAGCAGCTTGAGCGTGAACAGCCGCTGCTCCGAGACCAGGTCCGTGTCGATCAGGTCGGCGGGCGCGTGGTCGCGCAGCAGCAGCAGCTTCTTGTACAGCCCGCGGCCGCGGCGCCGCAGCACGCGCATGTGCAGCGCGAACGCGCAGCCGCCGACGTGCAGCACCACGTCGGGCGGGCGCGAGGCCTCCGCCAGCACCTCGGCGCTCCCGCTCAGCCGCCGCGGGAACGAGTAGGCGCCCGCGCTCGCCAGCGACGTGGTCACCAGCGCGCCACGGCTCGGCGGCGTCGTGAACGCTGACGCCGACGCGTCGACGTCCATGGCGCCCGAGGTGTAGTTGTAGTGCCCTGCCGACTTGCGAGAGGGCGGAGACGCGAACGGGTCCTTGGGCGCGGCCAGCGCGCTCGAGCGAGACGCCACCAGCCCGTAGAACAGCTCGTCCGTCGCCATGCGCGACTCTAGCGCGTCCACGCGCCGCTCCTGCTCGTTCCAGCGCCACATGAAGCGAAGCGCTCCGTCCGTCCGTCCGTCGCGGCCACCGACAACGCTAATTGCGGTTCCCAATACGATTCGAAAGTGAGAATGGGAAAGTGCAGGATCAGCAAAAGGGAAACCTCGACGAAGCGCAATTACAATATGCGACTGTTCAGAACTTTATATTTGTTGATGTAGGCCAGTCTTTAATAGTATTTACGTAAAGGAATGTGGCGGTAGAGCGGGGTGAATGATGGTTGAAAGTATACAGTGGTCACGAAGAGTCCTGTATCCGGATGAAGACGTATAGTACGCAGTCGGGCGCAGCGTATATTATTGACCACTTCAAGCGAGTCAAGATCAGCTCTTTTCCTTTTTTTTCCTATACAAACGCAATGTATATTTTTCATTCAGGACGTCATGTGTATGCACGCTGCTGCTCACCTCGCACTCACGCGGGCGGCGACTCGTCCTCTTGCGCCCCATCGCGTCCCGGTCGTCACGCTACGTCCGCAGTCGTTCGCCGCCCGCGACCTACCTACTCGTCGCCCGCAGTGCTGGGTCCGTCTCCTCCTGTCCGACGCGCTAAAACTCCTGCTTCTGGATGCGGTTGCGCTTGAGGAAGCCCGGCTGGCTGCTCGCGGTTGCACCCTCGAGGTCGCGGCTCGACGACACATGATCGTCGCCCTCGTCGCGCTCGACGTCCTGGTCGCTGTCCTCACCCTCCTCACCCTCCTCACCCTCCTCTTCTTCCTTGTACTGCAGCAGGCTGCGCTCCACGAACGGGGACGTCGTGCGGTACTGATCCGCCACCCAGATGCGCAGCGTCTCGAGGAAGCGGCCGTCTCCTTCGCTGAGCGACCCGCGCACGACGCTGCGCACTGCCGCCGAGTTGTCGCTCTCGAGCTCCCACTCCGTCTTGACCTCAATGTCCTCGCGGTCGCTGCACACCGTCAGCAGCAGCGGCACAAACTGTTTGCGCACGTCGCGCCGGATGCTCGGGATCTCGAGCGCACGCGCCTGCAGCTCGCGCGAGGTCTTGCCATTGATGATGTCTGCCAGCCAGTTGAGGCAGAAGCTGAACTTGCGCAGGTTCGAGCGGCAGATCTCGAACCGCATGAGCTCCAGCAGGTCCATCTCCTGCGCGAGGCGCGGGCAGCGTGCGAGCACCAGCTCTTGCACGCGGTAGAACAGCTCGTCCGAGTTCTCCAACCCGTGCCCACCCAGCGAGTAGCACGTCTCGCACAGGTCAAAACCCACGCACGTCATGCACGAGTAGCGCTGGCCCACAATCGGCGACGTCTTGCAGAACTGGCAGCTCGTGCCTTCGTGCACGTACTTGGTGTTGGCGATGCGCGCCGCCAAGCGCTGCTTCGCACCCGCAGCCATCGTGCCGATGAACTTGGCAGCGCTGATGCCGCGCCACTTGCGGTTCGTTGGGGCAGCTCCAGTGGTCGGCGCCGCCATCGTCGACACGTGATCTCCGCCGTCGGTACCTGGCGAGTCATTGCCCGTGCTGCTGTGCTCCGTGTCGACGGGCGAGTCCGCCGAGTGCTGCGGCGTCTCTGGCGAGTGTGCCGCATGATCAATGTGCTTGGGCTTGGACACGTAGACCGCCTTGTTGCCCGTGCTCATGTGCCGTGCCGTGTGGGGCACAAGCTTCGCAACATCCTCGGCGGACGGGCCGTAGAACCCGTGGTCCTTTCCGAATCGCTTCTCTCCGGGGACCAAGCCGCCCGTGACCGAGTCGCGACGGCGCTCGATCATGATGCGCACGTCCGTCGCGAGCGTACGGCGCTGCATGGTCGCATATGTGACGCGGATGTTGTGGTACGCCTTGAGAAGCGGCACCAGGAACTCCTGGATCTCCTTTTGGCGCTCCAATGTCACGTTGCGCAGCAGGATCTGCGACTCGTCGATCTCGGGGCCGTTCTCCGGGTCCATCAGATCCATGAGAATACGCTGCGCACCCTCGCGCGAGTCGTAGGGGAGCTTGTCGATGAAGTCCACGACGCGTTCCTGGTTCATGAACTCCTCGACGCTGGGTGCGGCCCGGATCTTGCGATCGATTGTCCAGTCCTTGACGATCTGGTCCGCGTTCGGATCGTCAGGAGGAAGGAGCCCACCCGCCGAAATCGGCGGCGGTGTGCCCGGCGGCGTGTCAGGCGGCTCGTCGTCGTCGCGCTCCTCGTCCACATTGTCGAGGTTGGCGCTGTTGATGCGCTCGAGCACGCCAAAACCCACCTCCTCCTCGACCTTGGCGAGCATCGCAGCCGAGGATCGGCGACGCATCTCGAGCTGCCGCACCTGCAGCTCCAGGTCTGCGATCGCGTCCTGCTTCTCGCGCATGCGCGCCAGGTTCGTGTCCTGCTCTTCCTGCAGCGTCCTCTCGAGCGTCGCGATGCGCTCCTTGTGCGCTGCCACCTTCTCGTCCTTGAGCAAAAGCTCCTCGTCCTTGCGGTCCAGGTCCTTCAGCAGCATGCCGTTCTCCGACTTGAGCGCCGCGATCTCGGCCAAGTGGCGCTCCTTCTCCACCTGCCGCTCGGCGCGCTCGCGCTCCAGCTCCTCGGTAGACGCACCGGCATCGCTCGGCGCCTCGGGGACCGCCGGCGCGGCGCGGAAACTCGTCTGGCGCGCCACCGAGTCGAGCCGCGAGGCGCGCGCCTTCTTGTTGGAGGCCTCGAGCGCGCTGACCAGACCGCGCAGCGCCGCCGCCTCCTCCTCCTTGAACTTGATCTCCTGCTGCAGAAACGCGATCTGCTTGTGCGACGAGTCCAGCTTGGCCGTCTCGAGCGACAGCAGCTCGTTCTCGCGGAAAATGTACTCGAACTTCTTCTTCCAGCGCGCCAGGTCCTTCTTGAGCTGGATGTAGTTGGCCTCGTACAGCTGCAGCTCGCGGATCTTGCTCGCCAGCTCCTCCTGCGTCGCCCGCAGCTGCTCCTGCGTCACGAGCCGCTGCGAGTACGCCGACGAGTTGCTGCTAAACTTCTCCGCGTCCGCCCCCATCTTGTCGACCGCCTTTTGACGCCGCTACGCCACTCCAGGGACCGACCGACACCCCGACAGATAGCCCTCGATCGCCGCCTTCTTCCTCGCTGCCGCTAGACCACCACACGCGAGCCAATCACCAGCGCGGGGCGCTTCCTTCACGTCGCTTTTCCCCCCTTTTGTTCCGCCCTTTCTCGGCGGCTTTCCCCTTGCTCAAAGGCGCGGGAGGGGCGGGCCGTCGTATTTGTTCTGCGTCTCCCCCTTGATGCGGCAGGAAGTGGGCACGTCGTCCCTCCCGCCCACGTTTTTGGCTGTCGCCTCTACCGACCGGGCAGGCTATTTATGTAAATTGTTTGGAACCAGATGGGATTGACGAACGACAGGATGAGGAAGAAATTACAAAAGTAACATGGACTCACAATGTGGGCATTCGTGTAGTTTCTGACTTAAATTGGGTATATTTACGTAAATTGACAAAATTTAAAATTGCCGTTTTGCTTCTAATTTTGATTTTTCCTTTTGGACCTTTACCAACCTTCCGTCGACCACGCTCCAGGACCTCAAACACGATATCGTGGTGCACTAGGACTGCTGTAGATCAAGAACAGGGGCGAATGCGTGGGTTTGACCTCATCTTGACCGGCTCACGGGCACGGACACCAATGTCTACGGCGTCAAGGTCAACCCGAGTTGTGGCCAACTGAGACTTCAAGTGCATCCAGGAGTCGGGCGCCGCCAGCAGCCGCAGCGGCCAGCCCAGCAGCATTCACTGCTGAGACGAGACTCTTCGAGGTGGCGAGCATCAAGGCAGTTGTTGATCACCCAGCGACCACAGTAGTCACGTGAAAGCCAAGCGTTCTAGGCTCCGAATCAGCATTTCTATATCTAAACTTTCTAGTGCGAGTACTTAGAAGTGTTTGTATGTTCGAGGCATCGACCCAACATGCTGACACCGTTGCTTCTCGATTGATTCTTGGCGACTTCGGTGC
The DNA here is from genome assembly GCA_023338115.1 of Phytopythium boreale. Classification (NCBI taxonomy): domain Eukaryota; phylum Oomycota; class Peronosporomycetes; order Pythiales; family Pythiaceae; genus Phytopythium; species Phytopythium boreale. Next base: position 31,139 of record JAADYG010000360.1, read on the forward strand.
TTCCCGTACGCTGGTCTTGCTCCTTGTTTGCTAGGGTCGTATCCAGTGGCCTGCCAACCACAAAAATTACATGACCTACACTCTTTATAAGCAAGTTGCCTTTATGTAAGGCACATCAAAAGAGCCCTTCGTGAACGGTATAAATGACATGCTAACAAGCAAAGCAATTGCGTTGTATTGCTCTCGTTTAAACTTCCTCAGTCCTAAAAGTAAGGCGAGGACTCAAACTTAACATCCATTCACAGCACACGCTCTATGGCACGCTCTTCACTATCGTGCACACAGAGCAGACGGGGTCTACGTTGCCAGTGGCGAGCCCAAAGTGGACCAGCTTAGCACTTGACGTTGCTGGGCTGGCCGCTGCAGCTGCCAGTCTTGCCCGACACGCTGATGCCCGAGAACTTCCAGTTGGACACCACCTTCGAGTTGGCCTTGATGTCGTAGACGTTGGTGGCCGTGCCCGTGAGGCCACTGATCGTGACGCC
>JAADYG010000361.1:0-31605 GCA_023338115.1 Phytopythium boreale
GAAGGCCATGATCAGCAGCGCCATCAGCAGCCCGAAGAAGATCATGCCGACCATGACCATGGCCTTGGGCATGGGCTCGGGCCGCGCTTTTCGCTTCACGGGCGACTGCAACCGACGGATCTGGAGAATCTGCTGCTGCTGTTGCTGCAGCTGCTGCTGCTGCTGCTGCTGCCGCGCCACCCGGAAAGGCAGCGGCGAGGGCGGCGGCGACGCGTACTTGACCTGCTGCGAGGTCATGGTCGCGATCGTCATACCGTCGTCCACGCTCGGGGTCCGCGGCCGTGTCTGTGGACCGGAATCAAGCTCGCGCGAGTGGCGGGAGGAAGCGGAAGTGTCGCTCGCCCGCCAGCCACTGCGTTCACGTGAAGCAGAGAAAGTGCGCGGTTAGATTACTTCTCACGAGCGGAACGAGGCGAATGAGGAAGCGAGCGGCGCTCACGCGGATGTGAAGCGGGAGGCGGAGGAGGCCGCGGCGATGGTGGAAACGCGCGGGGGCTGCGGGGTCGAGGCGTGGAGGGAAGGGCGCGCAAAATGAGCAGCGTGCCGTCCTTTCCTTCCTTCTCTTCTTCGGCCGAGCAATTATGGGAGTGAATGCAAGGAAGGGCAACACGCAACTGAGAAAAGAATAGTGTCCTCTCAGAGGGTACTATTCCTAGCACGTCGGTCCCACTTGGCCCGCCCTGGCTTTCTTGCGTCAGCTGGTATTCTTCTCTGACGAGCGGGGACTGTATATGTGCAAGACCGGTCCGGTTGAAATTGAAGCGCCGAAAAGGGGGTGGGTGCGGGGTCCGATAAATTTAGAGAGGAACCTCTATTTATAGGGATTTTAGCCAATCCGCGCGCCCGACAGGTTCAAGATTCGCGATGACGACATGCCAGCAACGGAAAAGAAAGCCGGCCAATAGAGTCCCCTCTTGTCCGAACCGACCGATGCAGCCCATCGCCTCGGCCGGCCAGTTGGTTACCGACCAGTGTTGCCCCAGCGGAGCCTACCTTCCATCAGTTCGTTCCATCCCACGCCTCTGACTCGCCGTCATGGCGTCATGCATATGCTCGTTCTGTACCCCCCGCTAGACAGAAAACCAGTGGGGGTGTTTGTAACACCGGCGGATTATCCGTCAAGGGTGGTGGCGGTTGGCTCGGTCCACGTGCGGCGGGTACAGTATATTGTGTACTGGGTTGTGATATCCACGGCGCCGTGTCATCTCGCCACCGCTGGTGACGTCGCCGCTTCATGAGCTTCAAGCGGGACAGTTCACGCTGCTGGTCCTGTCCGGACGGATCCGCCCGCGGGCGGCGCAAGAGAACCCACATTGAAGATGGACTGCGAGTGGCCGAGACACACGCAGCCGCCCCTCCGCCCGCAAAGGATTCACGGCGTGCGCGTGACCGCAGCCCTCCCTTCTTGTCATCACTGTGGAGACCCTGCAGCGAGTGATGGTGGGGAAGTGATTCAAGCAACGGCCACAGCCTTTCGATACTGTATCGTACCGTAAATGCACAGCAACGTACGTGAAACGTCGCGTTGGTCGGTGTGCAATCCGGACTTTCAGTGTCGGTTCGAGCAAGGTGTCGACCTAATGAAGGGCGCGTGACGCGCTCGCCTTGTAATCAGGTTAAACGACCCCCGCCGCACCATTGGAATCGTCGACGAGCGAGGCGAAGCGAAGCGAATGATGGATCAAGCGCTGCTCGCTGCCTCATGACGAGATTCAGTCCGATCTGTGCGCGCAGGGCGCGTCACCGCCCCCATCAATTGATGATGACACCAGCATCAGCAGAATATCAGATCTCACAGTACTACTTAATTGATGAAATTCATGCAAACAATTTAAACATTAATTGTTGAAGGTCAAAGGTGTACTGGAGTGCCATCGAGCGAGAGCGTCATTCAGGATGGACCAGTCGTGTTGGTGGCTCGCGCCGTGGAAGAAGCTGGACGCCGAGTGGCAGGCGTGCTGCGCGCGCGGCCAGCAGCAGCTCGTCAAGATCGCCGACAGCATCCAGAAGACGACGTGAGGCGCTGGATCGTTTGCTCGTTGCCGTGCCGTGTGCGCCCGCGAACCGGGTGGACGGGCAGGCATGAAGTGATGCGAGGCGGCGGCTGACGCGACGAGCTCGTTCTTTGGCGCTGCAGATACCTCAACGGGGAGCATTGGGGTGTTCTTTCCGACTGTACGCTGCTGCATGACCGCGCGGCCGGCCGCGTAAGTGCTGCGCTCCTGTCATTGGTGCGCGACAGTCAATTCTAACCTCGTGCGTGTGCTTGGGGTGAACAGCTTTGGCAACTGGCGCACCGATGCAGGAAGAGGCTGCTGGCCGAAGTGGACGCACTGGTGGGTCCTTTGCGTGAGTCTACTGTGTATCCGCTCGCCGTATTTGTGCTGACAGATATGAGCGTTGCATCATCGCTGTTGTCACTAGGCGGATATCTACTCCCGGATGCAAGATCTGCTCGACGATAGCTCGTCAAGCGGTCGGAGTTTGAACAGAGAGCGCTACGGTGAGCTGGGTTACCGTATACCATCTCTTTGTTCTTGGCTCTGTGGAGTTGTGGCGTCGATGGTGGAGCCTGACCGCTCGTGTCTTATACTTCCATGGTGTTCCCGTCGTCATTTAGAAAACTTCTTGCTCGAGGTGTTGGACATGTTCGAGCGAGAGCTCGTGGCCAAGTCGCTGATCGCGAGCGACATCTTCGAGTGCTCCAAGCACGACACCATGACGGTCTACATCGCGTCGTGGCAGATGCAGCCGCACATCGACCGCGCGCGGCTGGAAGAGCTCGAGATGCTCATCCAGAACGACAAGCACTACCGCTCGTGAACGCGCCCACCCAGGAATATCGCGTCTGATGCAAGGTACTCAGTGCAGCTCTCGCCGTTTGGATAGCACGTGGCGGCTGCAAGTGCTAGCAAGCTTCGAAGTACCTATCACCCGAGCTCGGCGGCGTGTTACTGCGACTACGCGCATACGGTAATGCATTCCACGCCTCCATCGACGCCTGCAGTACGGTACGCGCCTCTCAGTCAAGCAGCACTGATAATATCACACTCCATTCCATTAGGGAAGCCCGCCCTATTTACACGAAGAATGCTGCTGGCCATGGTCGATGCTTGGTGCTCGAAGATCGCTGGCGTTTTGGTGGATTTTTGGCGCTTTTGTCACGCAGGCGACTATGGGTACACTTTCCCGTCGACCCGGGCCATCAGGATCCTCCACAAACCCACCCGCCCACACAAGTAATACTAGGTATTGTAAATGGTCAACTGATACGGGTCTGACTCGAGCGGTTACTTTAGACCCACGGGTTTTCATGGGTGAACTCGCCCGCAAGAAATCAGGCGACCAACCCCCTTCACGCTGGAAGGACGGACCTGGGTAACCGACATGCCCTCCGTCCTTTATCCCACACAAAATATTACAACACTGTCAATAGTGTAAAAGGGGGGCCACGCACTACAACTTGGTGACGCCCGAGCCGATCCCAAGTACAGGAGCATAACCGACCGGGAAAGGGGAAAAGAAAGCGCCCGACCACGCCGATCGATCGTTTCCCTTGCCGGCCGCCGCTATTGTATAAGGGACACCCGCCTTTCCGCCACCTCGCTCGCTATTACCTGGCGGCATCGTGGCGCTTCTAATTGACGCGCGACCGAACGGAGAGGGAGACTACAGCAAGGCGCAGACATGGACGCGGACGCCAAGGGCACGGCGAAGCTCGTGGGATCGCCCACGTCCAGCAAGGCCTCGCGCCCCATCACGGCCAACTTCCGCACAGGTTGGCGGCTTTGTATTGTGTGTCGAGGCTGTAATCTGCGCCGGCCGTGGGTGCTGACAGTGGTGTATTATGTGTATCGCGTTCGTGGCCGACCGATAGAGGAGATCCGAGGTAAGTAGCGGCCGTAATGATACTGATAATGAGGCAGACCGCGCCGCTATACGTTGTTATGGAGTCGAGGTGGCGGTATGAACGCGGATCTGACGGCTGTGGATGCGTAGGATACCTGTTCAAGAAGACGCGCGACGGCAAGTGGCAGAAGCGATGGTTCGAGACGAACGGCTGCTTCCTCACGTACTACAAGGTGCGCCTGCCCTGCTATTTTGTCTCCGACGTAGCGATCAGTAAGATGACGGGTCCTATGGGGTGTCGCTGGCTGTTTTGATGCAGAAACAAGGCCAGAAGCTGCTTGCGGCGCTCAACCTGCCGCAGGTCGGCAACATCACGCTGCTCGCAGAGGACGCGGCCGGTATGATGACCGTTTACGAAGCTTTTGAGGTGTCATCTCTTGCTGACGGCCGCTCTTTCTGTGCTCCCCCTCGTGTTGTCGAGCGAAGAAGGCCCTGGACTGTTCACTATCGAGCTGAATGAGCGCGTATACACGATCAAGGCGCGGTCCCACGATGAAGCCGCCTTCTGGGTCGACGTATGTGATCTCCACCTCTCAAAGCAACCGCGAATGGCACACTCTGACTCTTGTGACTGTTTGGAACGATGTAGGCGCTGCTGTGGCGACAGGCGGGCGGCGTGGTGACGCAAAAGTCGCCGGACGTGAACCGAGTGCAGGGCATCTCGGCCGTCTCGGAGGAGGACCTAGACAGCCTGCACCGCTCAGGGACAAACTCCACGGCCAGCAGCTCAGCGACAACGAGCGCGGGCGTCGTCAATACCAAGCGCGCCGACTCCAAGCCGGCGTCGAGCGCTGCTCCGCCCGAAGAAGACGTCAAGAACGGCGCGTGCGCCGCCTGCTGTACGATCCAGTGATCCGCGAGAGAGAAGAACGCACCGTCAAAGTGTAAGATGATCGTTGCCACTGCGTGGCGGAGGACCTCTCTTTCCCTTCATGTTTCGTGTATTCGTGCTGCAAACTCCCCCCCCCCGTAGAGGAATTCACATTGACTCATGTCGTTGTTGCGGCTCTGGTTCCACTCCAAACTCCAGAAACACGAAACACATGAGAGCGACAGAGAGGAACAGTAAAGCGCAGAGCTCGATGGCGACAAGAATGGCGAGGACACACGCTTCGCAAGCATCCACCCAGGCTCCCTTGATATCTCTATGCGTATATATACTGAGAATTTCCCTTCCAGTGCTCTTCACGCTTATCTAACCGACCGTGTCCACGCCCAGCTCGTTCAAGAACCTCGATGGCGTCGGGCGATGCCCCACCAGGTCCGTGAGGATCTCGTTCGGGTCTTTGGCGCCGCCGTGCACCATGAGCTTCTGGAAGAGCTGTTCGCCGGTCGCGCGGCTCAGTGGGTCCTCCTGGAAGCACGAGCCCCAAATGTCGGCGGCGAACACGCGCGCGTACAAGTAGCTGTAGTACCCGGCACCGTAGCCGATGAGGTGCCCGAAGCGCGTGTGCCAGAACGTGCCGTCCACGTGCGGCACCAGCGTGGTCGCGTTCTGAAGCTGCGCCAGCATCTCCGTCGACGTCGAGGTCGGCACGTTCGGGGACTTGTCGGGTGAGGGCTTGCCAAACAGCGAGAGGTCCAGCAGCGAGTACAGACACTGCGTCTGCGTGTCCATGGCGGCGAACATGTGCTTGGAGGCGCGCAGCGAGCGCATCATGTCGGTCGGGATGGGCTCGTTGGTCTCGTGGTGGCGGGCGAACTCGCGCACGACGCGCGGGTCCCACGCAAAGTACTCGAACAAGTGCGACGGCGTCTCGACGAAGTCCAGCTGCGCGCGCGTGCCCGACAGGTGCTGGAACTCGGTCTGCGACAGCAGCGAGTGCAGCGCGTGGCCGAACTCGTGGAACAAGGTCTCCACCTCGGAGTGCCTGTCATGGTAAGTCACGCACTCGTTAGCTGCACGGTTATCGATCGATGAGAAATGGTGGCCATGTTGCGCAACGTACGTGAGCAGCGAGGGGCTGAAGGGTGCCGGCTTGTTGAAGTTGCACACGAGAGCGACGATGGGCGTCTGGTACTTGCCGCTGTTGTTCAGGCGCTTGCCGCAGCGGATCGTAAAGTGCGCGGCGTGTGTGTACTTGTGCTCGCGCGGGTACAGGTCGAAGTAAATGTGGCCGAGCGTCTCACCGTGCCGCGTGAGCGCGAGCTTGCGCACGTCCTCGTGCCAGGCCTCGCTGCTGCCGCGCGGCATATCGACCTGCTTAAGTTCGACACCAAAGAGCGCCGAGCACAGCAGGTGCAGACCCTCGAGGCAGCGCTCGAGCGGGAAGTAGGACGAGATGACGCGCGAGTCGATGCGGAACTTCTGCGCCTTGAGCATGCCCATGTAGTACGGTACGTCCCACATGTACACCTCCCGCGCGTCGCCGCCCTCGTGCTTACGCTTGGCCTCCAGCAGCACCTGGTGCTCCACGCGCGCCTTGGCCATCAGCTGCCGCGAGATATCCTGGATGAACGTCTCGACGGCCTCGGGCGAGCCAATCATGCGGTCACTGTCGACACCAAGAAGCAAGAGCATTTAGTAAGTACCACGAACTGGAGTCGCTTCCATCAATGGCAGTGTTGCTTACCTGGTGGCGAGATGCGCGTACGACTCGAACCCGAGCAGCTGCGCGAGCTCGTGGCGCTTCGCGCGGAGTTCCTCGAGCGTCTGCCATCGACAATTCAAGCTCAGTCGTGAGCCCGGACCCGGACGTTACCATGTAAAGCATGCGGGACTCACCTCAAGGTTCTGCACGGCGCACGAGTTGGCGGCGACGTACATGTCTCGGCGCACTTTGGGGTCGCCGATCCACTTGAGCACCGTGTTCATGACGTGCACGTCCGTGGGCACGCGCATGACGAGCGGGTTGCTGAGCTTGCGCTCGCACAGCGCCCAGACGCTGTGCGGCAGCGGGCGCACGAGCCGCGAGGGCACCTCAACGTACTCGCGCGCCGAGAAGAGCGTGCGCTGGAAGTCCATGCTGAGCTGCGTGATGTCGTTCTGCAGCGCGATGATGCGCCGCCGGCCCTCGAGCGGCAGGTGGATGCCGTCGCGCTCATACTCCTTGCGCAGCAGCACGGCCATGCGCCGCCGCTCCTCTGAGAACGAGCCCATGAGCGCCTCGTCCTCGCTCACCGACCGCAGAGCGCGGTACAGGTCCACGTCCGCGTTCAGGTTCTGGATAAAGTCCGACAGCTCCGTGTAGCACTCGCTCGCCGCGCGGCGGTACGCTCTGTGCGCCATTTTTGCAGCCACTGGTTAGCATTTTCGCACCGGAAGCACAGTATGCGCAGGTGACACTGATCGGTTGAAGCGGCAGGGAGACGCACTCGTTGGGGTGCACGTTCCGGCAGAGCTCGGCCGCGTCGATGACGCAGCAGATCGTGTTGGAGATGTCGTCCAGCAGCTGCACCGTCGCCAGTCCCGGCGCCGTCGCCGCCATCTTCACGTTGCGTTCACGCACAGTAGACAGACACCACCAGCCCGATGTCAGTGTCAATGACACAGTCGATCCTACCAACACATTGGCTCCATGAGGGCACGAGCGACCAGCGGAGGCCAGTTGGCAAGCCACCGTCTCCCTATGTGGCCTCCCCACACAGTTTACACGTCGGAGTCAACCCAAGTAAGCTTACGTCTTGGCGGAGCGCGTGGCACTTGCGCTTGGCATCCTCTGTGAGCCGGTAAAAGTCCTCGGGCGCGTGCAGACTCGGCAGTTGGAACAAACCGGGGGCGTTGTCAGCGACGGAGGCGCCTCGGGTCGTTGTGGACAAGCGGGAGACCAGCGCGGAGGCCCCGTGCCGCCGCCGATGGAGCGCCGCGCGCAGGCGCAGCATCGTGAGCTTGTCGCGGATTATGACGAGGAGATCGCGGTGGAAAGCTTTCCCCGCGTCTCTTGTAACAAACACCCTGAGGCGGACCTTGACAGCCGAAATGTAACCAATCACCACGCGACTTTAGCATAATTTCAGCCAATCCATATAAAAAGATCGTTATTTTCGAATCTTCAGTGATTGCGCATTTGCATGAAACAGTATTATTGATATACTGAATTAGTGCAGAAAAAGTTTTAGCTATAAAAATCAAAAATGCTTTTGCTTTATGACGAACATAAAACGTCATAATTGTTCGTTTATACTCCCGTGGTAGGCAGAGCGCCGAGCACTTGCTCGAGGCGGCGAAGCACCGCGTCGACGTCCGCTTCGAACACGTAGACCCCAGTGGCGCTGGCGACAAGCAGCTCGTTCACGCCGTCATGGTTCACGTCTCGCCAGAGCAGGCTATAGATGGCTCCGAACGCCTCCAGGCGCCACGTTGCCTTGGGCAAACAGTGCCATACTCGTGGTCGCGGCGTCGTTGCTGGCTCTAGGGTCGGGATGGCGCTAGGCTCATTAGCCACCACGCTGGTGTCTGGAGGACTTGATACTGGACTCTCGGTCTCCGTGGCCAACTCGGCCCCGCTAGCGCCCGCAATGACGATGTTCTCGATCGGCAGCCCAACGACCGAATCGTCAGACTCCCCCGACATGAGTCGTGGATGGGAAGGCCCACCGACAGCATTACCGCTCTCATCCTGACCCTCCACCTCCAAGCTTGTCGGTGGTGTATCGGCGGTCGACTGCAATTTGTAGGCTAGAACTTGCTCGAGGTCTGTGCCAACCAACAGCTCGAGTTCGCCGTCCTACAACACATTGAGAATCGGCGCCATGAGCTCAGTGAACGCGTTCGATCGCAACGTAGCGCGCTCTTCTCACCAAGTCAATGTCCGCCGCGACTCCAGAGAAGACGGAGTCGAACGCGTCCGCTCCCAGCAGCTCCTCCGGGCGGTTCGAGTGGTCGAAGACGTCGTCATTCACGACTGCTGCACGTCCGACCGCACACGTCATGAGGAGACTGCACGATGACGGGTCCGCTCTGGTTGTTTCAAGCAGCAAACACGATTAGATACTGACTCATACTTGAAAAACGATCGGTGCAAGCCGTACCCGTGGGGCTGAAAGAGCGACACTGAGGTGATAGGGCCGCTCATTTGGAAGTCGCGAGACTCCAGCGGCCCCGTGACGAACCCGTCGCGCAAGTGGCCGCGGAAGACGCGCACAAACCTGGCAAAGCAAGCGATTACAAGTCCGTTAGGAACGAAAAGCGTCGCTGACCGTATTTTAAAGCGCTCAGGACGACCAGCGCGTACCCTTCAGCACACCCAAAGGCGAAGTATCCGCGGTCGCGCGACGCCGCGTGCAGTGTGTCGACTGCCAGCACCTGATGCTGAAACTCGTCGAACTCTGGGAAGAACGTCGCGAACTGCTCGTTGGTCAGGCGGACGCACTGGAATTGCAACACACGTAAGTACACGAGTCGAGCGTCAGTCCATGACCACAAACCGCCCAAGCGAAACAACACCCACTATCGACGTCATGTACCTGAGCACTCGGGTTAGTCGTGTTCACGCTGTCGTCCACGTAGCCAAAGGCGACCATGGACTGCGATCGGAACAGGATGACGCCGTAAAACACCTCCGCCCCGGCCGTCGACAGCGCCTTGGTGCTCATAACCATGGACGGCGCGGCCGAGAGCTCGAACCGCATCGTTGACGACGGCCCCATCGCGTGAAGGGGGTCCTTCTTCTTGCTTGGTGTCGTCGGTGTCGGCGGTCTGTGCGGCGAAGACATTGTCGATCGTGCTTCATTCGCCGGCGATAGCGGCGCAAGCTGCAGGTAAAGCTTCTCGCGCTCCAGGTACGCGATCGCGGCGCGGTCTCGGTCTCCAGGCGCTTCAATGACGCCGCTCGCGACGATCTCGACGTCCTCGCGGCTCAAATCGTCGCTACCGAGACGAAGAAGCCAGTACTGGCTGTCCGCATGCTCCACCAGGCCCACCGAGCGGTCCGTCGTGACCAGAACGTGCCTATCGACAACACATCCGGCCGAGTTAGTCGGGAAGCTACAGCAGCAAACCACGCTTTGGAGACGGGCCAGGGCATACCTGGAGGCGCTGGCGCCTGCGAGCGAGTGGATAGTGGGCGCCCCGTCCCTGTAAGGCAGGAACTGCCGCTGGTGGAGCTGCATAATTCTCCGCGGACGTCGCGCGAGCACGATGATCGTTGATCGGCCGGTGACGGCGAGTGTGATTGGCATCTTGACGGATGTCTGATACCGATATCTGAGTCGTTGATCGTATCAGATGGTAATCTGATCGGGTGGACGTAACGACGGTCACATAAACACGAAAACGGATCTCTCCGACCCGGAAAAAACGAAGAAATCGCCGACAGAGCGGCTCCTCCATACATTTCCCCATATATTTGAGGCCATGCATACGTTTTCCTATAGGTTTCAGATCCAAGTAAGGTGTTGACTGTGAGCACACCATCACCTCCCGATCGAACATGGGACTCGAACGCCGCCGCGCCTTCGCGTGTGTGGCGCGGTGAATGACGAGCCTTAAGGTGGCAACATGGTCCTCTGCCCACGAGAAGTAGACGCAGTTCAAACGAATGTAGTGACTCCATTGAAACAACCAGTTAAATTAAGAAGATGAGAGGAAATCAACACTTCCCGACATTTAGAGCTCGAGATGCGCAGCGAGATGATCGGTCCCGCCACGAACGTCCAACATGTCCAAGACGGTCCGTCGCGTCTGGTGGGGTACAAAGAGGCCGGGCTCCACTACAGGCTCGCGTCGAGGAGAACGCTCGCGACCGGTCTTGTATGCACTTGTGGACTTCCAGCGAGAAGTGTATCGGCTCGACGCTCGAGCCAAATGCATTTATCCAAATGCACAAGTCAGACATGTCTGGATCTGGCGTAGAGCACAGCTCCGGTCGATGCGCGTCGCGTCTCTGGGCCGGCAGGCTGCAGGCCCTCCTGTGGTGCTCATTCGTAGCTCAGCACGTCGTCTCCGAAGAGATTTATGGAGCGCCCGCCGTCGTTCAGCAGATAGTCCATCCCGTACGACTCGGTCCACTCGAGCAGCGATATGTCTCGCGTCTTCGCGTTCTTGTCCATCGCATGGAATGCGGCGGGCTGTCGGGTGGACATGGCGTCCATCGGTGGAAGGCTCGAGGCAGAGCTGGCACAGGAGGCTGGGGCCGAAGGGCCACCCATGGGCTCCGCGTCGCTGGGTCTGTACCGCTTGTTCATCGGTTCGCTGCGACTGTTTGGCGCCTTGGAGGCCACTGTGGTCTGTTTCTCCTGGAGGAGCGTCTTCACGAGCGACGTGAGGTCCGAGAGCTGGCCCATGAGGTCCGACACCTGGCCCTGGAGGTTCTGCACTGACATCTTGAGCGTGTCGACCTCCTCATGGTCGGGCGACGTGGGCTCCGAGTACGTCTTGCGCCGGATCTGCGCCATGAGCTCCTGCCGCCCGCGCACAAACTTCTCGTGGTAAAACTCCCACCAGTTCTTGGACTCGTCCTCCTCGACCGAGATGACGATCTCGTCCTTCTTGTGCTTGCGGAAGCCGTAGAAGTTGAGCTGGCGCACGAAGCTGCTGAAGTTGTTGTGCTTGAAGTAGCGCGGCAGCATCGACTTGGCGAACTCGCGCGGCTGCTTGATGATGAACGAGCGCCCAGAGTCCGACCAGCACGCGATCTCCGGCTGCGACGACTCAATCATGTCGTACGTCTTCTGCAGAAACACGGGCGCCGTTGTCGAGCGCACGACGCTCCCAACACCGCCCTCGCCGCTCATGGAAGGCGCAGCGGCCGCCGCCGCGCCCCGAGACGACCCATTGGTGCTCCGCTTACGCATGGCCGAGCTCATCAACGCTGTCCTATTTTTCGCTTGACCGCACTTGGTCGCAACACGATAATTTCGAAAGTGAGCAATGGGAGGACGGGCGGAAGGGTCGAGGCAGGATGGCAGCGATTTCTTCTACGAAATCATAGTCAAGATAGCATACAGGGGAAAGGCGGTGGACGGGGGGTCGAGCTTATTGTACTGGCTAAAGTAAGCATGCGGATCCTCTCTTCCCGAGTCGGGCTCGTTTGCCAAGCTGGACCTTAAACTTAATAAATCCGCATATAGGAAAACGCAGGCTGCGGACCTAACTCGCGCACCCCACCACTGGCGCTTTTTTAGCGCTACTTTCTGCCACCACCACTAGTGGAACAAGGTCGTCCGGTAAGGTATTTTGAGCGGGGTCGGAACCGACCTTGGCGGTCCTTTTCCTCCTGTTTTTTGTGTGCCTATCCGCGCGCTTTTTCAGCGGTTTTGTGGTGCCTGTGAATGCCAAAGGCCAACGGACACCACGCAGGGAACTGGGTGCCCATGCGCATGTACACACGAGTGTGTTCTCGTCGTGTTGTTTTTCCATGGCCGTACCACACATAAGCTTCGAAAGAGCCTAAATATACTGTACTGTACACCGCTCGCAACGCGGCAACCTCCAGCGGCTCCCGCTCGGTCGCCACCGACAGCAGCGGAGCGGTGCATCCCTGCATTGCACTGTATGCATCACTGTAAGGCATTGCCAACTGAAACATGGCTCCGCCTCGAGCGAGAGCAGCTCCCTCAAAATGTTTATTCCAGCTTGCTGTTTGGGTCATCGGAGCGCATCCCAGCTGTATCGCATGCTGCCGAGAGCGCAGTGGGTACCTGGAGACTGACCAGACTGGTGGCCCCGCGCGTCAACAAGGTGATTGCTGCCGTTAGTTGAGGACGGGGGGCGAAAAATGGCGCCGAAGTGGGCCGCAACCACCTGCGTAGCAGCATTGGCCATCGCCAAACATTCCGCAGCGTTCACTTGTCGCCGTAAACGGCCTTCCCCACTCTCGTCCCTAATTGGTAGAAACAGCAACATCAACTCTTATATTTAATATGATTGGCTGAAAACGTAAGTTCAAGGTCGGACGCACTGATCGACAGACAAGCATTCCACCCATACTGACAATCACTCTGTTTGATCAATGGACAAAAAAATCCACGTTTGCTGTCGCATAGATACGCAATGTGATAAGGGGGCGGCCCAGATTCCAAGTGGGCCGCCCAAAGCACCGAGCCACGACCACCTGCCCCTTCAACGTGTTCTTATTGCACCGCCGACCGCCGCCGCGCGAACTGATTGGCGATAAAATGGCGGGAAGCACAAAAAAGCGCGCGCAAAGGGCTTGTTGGTCGCAAAATTGGCGCCAACTGGGGGAAATGTGGCCCACTGGCCCACTGCGCGACGGAATTCGGCGGCGATCGAAGCGGGAAGATGTAGCCCCAGGTTTCCGCGTTGCGCCCTGAATGGACCGCCACCGAGCCACACTCATGGCGGGCAGCGTCATAATGTTGGTAGCTAACGTCCGCACAACGAGTCGTCGCCATCGAGTGCGACTGGTTGATCCCGACCAGCGAATTCCACACGCTTCTTGGCTTTGCTGCTGTCCCTTATTAGTTGTGAGCCAATTGACACACAAAATCTCAGGCCGTGACATGACGAATGCAACAACTTTGTATCGCCTGTATATACTCACCACTCGTGCACACGCACAAGGGCGTGCTCCAATGCAAATGGGCTCCTTTCCGCTTTTGACCTCTATGGTGAAAATGCCTTCTTACGAGAATAGGTTCGAGAACACGACCTTCTTCTTCCCCATCGACTTCTTGGGCGCGGCCTCGCTTGACTGCTGCGAAGGAGCCGAACGCTGCTGCTGCGGTCGGGCCGGAGCGTTGGCACCAGGCGCAGAGCGCGACACCTTGCGCTTCTTTTCCGTCTGTAGATGACACGCCGCGATGCAATTGTCAGAAGCAATTCACCACATAACGCAGATACCGTTGTTAAGCGTCTACGTACCGGCGCCTCGACGTGCGAGAAGATGCCGCCCGTCTTGCCGCCGACGCGCTTGATCGGCTCGGCGTGCGTAGGGATGCGCCGCTTGCCCTTGTCGGATGACAGGATGCTTTGCACGCCGGCGAAGTTATCGATGGCCCCGACGTTGTCGGCGCGGTTGGCCTCCTGCTCGCGCTGCCGCTTGCGGATCTTGTCCTTGCGCGACGTGACCAGACGCACGAAGCGCTCCTCCTCGAACGCCTTCTTCTCCGCCTCCTCGCGCGCGATCTCCTTGTCCAGCACGCTCGTGCCGCTCGCGAGGATCTCCGTCGGACGCTCGCTGAACTCCTCGCGCAGCTCCGACAGGATTGTACTCTTCTGCAGGCGCTTGCGGTTGCGCTCGTCCTTCTTGGCCTGCTTGACCGCCGCGCGCTCGTCCTCCTCGTACGGAACGGCCGCAAGTCGCGGCGCACGGTAGACGCCGTCCTTACCGCGCCCGCCCTCGCCGTCCGACGCGTTGTCCTCGTCGTCGTCGTCACCAGCGGCGCCGTCCTGTCCGACCAACTGGTCCGGGTTCGGCGCGTAGTTGAGCGACTCGTCCATGCCCTTGCCGCCCGACAGCGCCACCTTGAGCATCTTGTCGACCTGGTACTTCATCTTGCGGTCGAGCGGACTGAGCAGATTTTACGGGCAAACGGGCGTCAGTATCGTGGTGCTTCACAAACCAGGGTGCTGCATCAACTAATAACGTACCGAATGCGCTCGAGCAGCGTCCGGTACCGCACGAGTTCCTTGAATACGGGGTGGCCCTTCACCTTGTCGGGTTGCTCGAGCTGCGGTCCAACGACCCAGTAGCACCACAGCAAGAGCACGGGTGAGTCCACGACACTTTCTCAACGACCTGCGCTCGGAGATCGACGCGTTTGTACCTTGAGCAGCGCGAAGAAGAGCTCCATCTTGGTGTAGTTGAGCAGCGCGTGGTTCTTGACCTGCAGGAAGCCCATGCCGGCCTCCGTCGCGAGCTCCGACTAAGGTCCAGGGCACGAAGAACACCGGCAGCCGTGCGGTTTAGTCCACAGTACCACATAGATCGCATGCGCAGCGCCTTAGAGACCGCAAACCTCGACGGCGGCGTCCATCTCGGCGACCTTGGTCTGCACCTGCGCCACGTCGTCCAGCAGCTTGGCCATCGCACTCTTCTCTGCTCGTTCACGTCACCAACAAATCGCAAAAAAACACAGGCATTACACATGACAAAGGTAAGCACGTTGTCATACGCTCGCGATGCGTGTCCGGCGCGATAAACCGCCGCGTGAGGGCAGCGCACGCACCTCCGACGGCCGCCATTTTCCCAGCGTCTTGTGATTTGCGTTAGAGTCCGTCGGAAGGTTGGAGGACGACGCTTTCCAATCAATGCCTGAACCCAAATATTAGCCAATCATAGAAATTTATAAGTTTTATCAGTTATTTCATTGGCTGAAAACACCCTCAATTATCTGACAAGACATGATAACTCATCAGATTCAGATGTGGTGGGACGCGAAGGGGCACGAGCACGCTCGATCCCCAGGAAACAACAGCAACTCGCCTTCCAGTCGTGCACGTTGGCCGCGCCGGCGCTTGCCGCAGCGAAAGAATGCGCCGCGATGAACTTGTCCAGCCGGCGATGCAACGAGTAGCCCAGCAGCGAGGCCTCCGTGAAGCCGGCGAGTGTGTCGCTCCAGTCTGATACTGCCACGACATCTTCGTGCACCCTCCAGAGACGCACCTGGAGATCACCAGCACCGTCGGATCCGCTTTGGCTCGCGACTTCAGCAGCCACTCGCTCGAGGCGGTCGCACAGCAGCTCGAAGATCTATGAGACGACATTGCGATCAGCATCAGCATCATCATCCGCCTGTGTTTGGCGCCGTAGGGGCGGAAAGCGCAGCTTGATGGCCGAAATCGCCTCTTTGATAGTTGCAGGAGGCGCTGACAGCTCGCTCCACACCTCCACACCTTCATGAGTGGACTCCGTGCCGCTCGACAGCTTCATGAGCTCGTCCACGACTGTCGCGATCTTGATTCGGTCGGACGGGTTGCGAGCGCACATTCGCTCTACCAAGCCCCACTGCTCGTCGGAGCACGTCGTCGGTCGTAGCGGCAGCTCGCCACGCGCCGCCTTCACTTTCACGACAATGTTGTCGAGCTTTCCCCACGGATACGGCGGAAACTCGTGCTCGTCCAACTCTAGCGTCGTGCGTTCCACCAGCCGCATCGCCTCCACGACACACATGCCCATGGCGTAGATATCGGACGCAAACGTCGGCTGCGCGCCAGCTTCCACGAGGAGCTCCGGAGCGACCCAGTGCCACGCGCCGGTGATGGCCGCAACCGCCTCGCTGTCTATGAGCGAGCTGAGTCCGAAGTCGGTCACCTTCGCCTTCTCGTCGCTGCCAACCACGATGTTGTTGCCTTTTAGATCCCCATGGACGATCCCACGCGAGTGTAGGTACTGAACGCCCAGTGCCGCCTCATGCAGCTTGCGCCACAGCTCGTCTGGACGCTCGCGAATGTACTTGGTCAATGTCCCGTTGGTCGCGTATTCACAGACGAAGAACGGCGTTCCGGTAGGACAAGCCCCAAAGAGACGCACAACGTGGGGATGGCTCAGGCCGAACCATATCTCGACCTCGTTCTGGAACATCTGCAGGGCCTCGGCGCGCTTGGCCTTGCGAGCGGGGTCGTCCACCACTACTGTTTGTGGCTCGATCGACCGCGAAAGATAGGAGCACACATAGCTGTCGTCTGGGACACCCACTCGGTCGCCGCCAGCGATCTTCACCTCCTTCACGACCACGTCCGAGTCGAGCCATTTCGCTTGGCGCACGCTACCAAAGCCGCTTTGAGCGAGCGGAAATGATGCGTCCATGGTGAGCTCGTGCTCTGAAACAAACCATGCCGATGTTGCCAGCGCCGCGATGTCAGCACTGGTTCGTTTGATTAGGTCTTCGTACGCTTTTCGCATTGAAAGCGCATGACTGGAGCTGCCGCTGAACGCGCGCGACTCCATCCCAGCTCTCAAATACACTAGGAATTCCAGCTGCTCTTCCTCCGAGACCAGCGCGTCGAAAATGCGCTCCCACTGGGATACGTCCGAGAAGTCCTCCTCGAAAACTGTGCGCTGATTGTTCTGGCGTTCGCCTCGCACGTTAATGCCGCGTGCGTAGTCGCCCAGGGCGCTCCGGAGCTGTTCTATCTGCCTGTTGAGGGCGTCCACGTCGTTGTCGCGTGCGGTGACCGCGATAGAGAAGTCGACGAGGATCTTGCTGAACTGCTCTAGCATCGGCAACGGAAGATGGTGTCCTTCTAGTCGCTGGTACACTGCGGATAGCTGGCGAAGCACGCTGTGATGTCTCGAGTCTCCACTTTGGTGGACCATACCACCAAGCTTTTCCCACATGGCATGTGTCTGGCCGTTGTTGAATGCACTGACGGAGGAGAACGCCTTGGACCGTATCTCAGTGTCTTCTTGCGCTGCGAGTTGCTGAATTGGTAGACCACCGACGCGATAGCCAAGCGCTTGTGCGGATCGTGGGAGCACATTTGCCGCACCAGCTTGAGCGCGCCGCCCCACGTAAAGTCCTGCTCGCTCCACTCGTCATGCGCATTTTCTGGATGCCAACGCTGCTTCTAGAGCCTCACGAACTCGTCATCTTCATCACCCCACGTCGTCTTCCCTGTCATCGCCTCGATGACGCACACGCCTAACGAGTAAATATCGGAGGCGCCGGTCGCCTGCTCGCCTCGTAAGCACTCAGGAGCTTGCCACCGCATCGAACCGGCAACCGACTACGAAATCACCGTCTTGTCCGCCGTCGTGGGCCTGCTCGACCCAAAGTCGGCGAGCTTGGCAAACCCCTCGCTGCCAATCAGGATGTTGCCGCCATGCAGGTTGCCGTGAACTATGCTTCGCTCCGTGAGGTACTCCAGCCCGAGCGATGCGTGGTACAGGAATTTCCACGGCGTCCGACGCTCCGCGTCACACGCAGCGAGGTATTCGGCCATGGATGCGCGGCTAGCGTACTCGCACACGAAGAACTTGTGACCGGCGTCGCACGCTCCGTACAACTTGATCACATTGGGGTGCCGAAGCTGCTCCCAAAGGCGAACCCGGTCGACGAACGCGGTAGCGGAGGCGTCAGGAACAAAGAGTTTGACGACTACGTCAGCGTCAAGCCACTTGGCTCGGTAGTCACCGCCGACGTTTCCGGTGTGGACGAACTGAAACAGCTCAGTCTCGAACGAAGAGATAAACCAACTTGCCGCGAACGATGGTTTCTCGTCATCACCGTTCTGAATCTCGTTGCCGTGCTCTTGGTCGTACCGAAGATGCTGCATGAGGATCCGCTGGATCTCTTGGTGGCCATGCTTCGATGCGAAGAAGGTCGCTGTCTCGCCTTGCGCAGTCGCCGCATTTGCGTTTGCCCCATTGCTGATAAGATACCAAGTGACGTCGTCAAGGTTCCTGATACTGGCCCACATGAGCGGTGTCCGCCCGCTCTGGTCGACTGCGTTGACATCGCCGCCGACCTCCGCCAGGTGTTGAGGCACTTCAACGTGACCACTACCGGCAGCCCACATGAGCGGTGTCCACCCGTGACTGTCTCTGGTCTCCACGTTGGCGTGGCTCTCGACGAAGTACTTGACGAGCTCCAAGTTGCCATCTGAAGCTGCAAATGTTAAGGCTGCCCACCCTTTGCCGTTCGCGGTGTCCACGTCAGCTCCTTTGTCTGTCAGGTAGTGTACAATGTCGACGAGGTTTAGCTCCGTGGCTCGCATCAGGGACGTGTTTCCGCCCTTGTCGGCGATATCAACATCGACGCTGCGCTTGATGAGATCGCGGACGAGTGCCATATCGCCTTGTTGTACCGCTAGCATCAGGAACGGTCTCCCATCGCTGTCCTTGACGTTCACATCAGCTCCGCAGCTAATGAGGTTGCCGCGAACTTCCTCATAGGTGGCTCTGTGCTCGACTGAGACCGGTATCTGATTGAGCTCGCGAGCATCAGGGGCGTCCACCCGGCCGTATCTTTCGCATCCACGTCAGCACCGTTGTCGACCAGGTGTTTGACTGCGTCGAGCCGACGATTTGCAGCTGCCACCATTAGTGGGGTGGTCCCGAAGCTGTCCGCAGCGTTCACGTCGCCTTCGTGGTCGATGATATATCGCAGAGTTTCCATATGGCCGTGTTCAAGAGCGTGCATCAGGGGAGATTTCCCTGTGTTGCCTTGCGCGTTGACACTAGCTCCGTCAAGCTCCACAAGGTAGCGGACGACGTCAAGCGATCGGCCGTTCTTGAAGGCGTACACTAGAGGCGTCTTACCAGAACTATCTGGAGTGTTGACAGCGACGCTACCACGGTCCACAAGAGTGCGAACAACTTCGAGTCGGCTGTACATTGCTGCTAGCATCAAAGCAGTGATGCCGTCTTGGTCAGCAACCGCAGCGCTCGCGCCGTTCTCGATGAGGTCCCAGACGATCTCGAGGTTGCTGTCACATGCAGCAAACATCAGCGGTGTCCGTCCATGCTCGCCGACTTCATTCACATCGGCTCCGTGGACCAGCAGGTATCGGACCAATTCTGCGTTCCGCTTCCGCACGGCCCCCATCAGTGGCTTGAGCAGAGCTCTGCCCCGCGAGCTGGGGTCGCCCACGTTGCTCGCGCCTGCTCTACGGCCAAGGACGTGTCGGGCCATCCCCCAGTCGTTCGCGACGATGGCGTCCATCAGTATCCAATTGTCTGCAGCGTTCACTAAGCCTGCATCGACAGCCCCGCAGATCCTTGCGCGTCGCCGGAAGAGGTACTGCGCGACATCCAGTCGATCATTGCTTAAAGCCACGAACAGCGCGGTCAACCCGCAGTCGTCTTTGTTCTCGAGGTCAGCGCCACCTCGGACTAATCTCTTGACGCGCCGCAGGTCGCCGCTCCATGCTGCCTGTATGGCTCCGTTTCCCCAGTGTGCTGACAGTTCCCCATGCTTCCGGGATGCACTCTCTCAGCCCAGGCCCGAGACGCGAAGATCGGGGTCGGGAGTGGCAAACGACGGCGTCACCGACGACCAACGTATTGCTCGTGCAAGCAGAGGGGGAATGACGGCCGTGCTCTTTCCAGGGAGGGACAACTAAGCGCCATGGGCAGCGCTCACACAGCGCCAGGCATTGGATTTGCCATTCGTCATTCAAAAGCTGCTCTCGATCGTCTTTGGATACCGACGCGACTGAACAGCAACGTCTCTGGACTGGATACATAGCTCCATCATGGCACGTGGCACACGTCGGGCAGGTTGAGCGCTCTTGAGCGACAGTAACTGCTGCCTGGAACTATCCAGACTCGCATCCTCTCGACCATCATTTGCGCTTGCGTCTCAAGGCACCGCCGTGTTTTCTATAGAGGGAGAGCCGTCTGGGGCCACAACGACTGGGTTCATCCTCCCGATCGTCCGCGCCAGGAGCCCCTCAAATCATGTGGCGCACTTCGTTGATAGGCGCATGCGAATGTCCCTCAGTTGGCGTCAGACAACCTCTTCCACTTCTTCGGGGGATGAAAGGATTACTTTGTCCTAGTGCAATACACATGGACGCAGAGAGCCCAGCGCAACTGGCCGCATGGTCGGTCCGCTCGTGTCGTCCGAAGGGAGCGTCACCCACCCGCGGAACAGAATCCGTTCGGCCTCAGGTGTCGGAAGGAATCCTCCTTCGGCCCACTGACCTGCCCATTCACTTTCCTGCTACTGTAGCACGGGACGCATCCAACGCTCGACGCTACGGGTGAGAGCGTACACCCTCGCCGTTCCCTCCGTCACTTTTCGATCGGCACAGTCGGCAGGTTGGCATTCACCACAACGACATAACTCCTGCGGCGGTCGACAGCGTGCCGTACGCGATCCAAGTGACGGCGGTGGAGCCGACCCGCCACGAGGCCAAGTCGCTTGCCGAGAAGAGAAATCAAGCGGGGACCCACGTGAACGGATTGGATGCGGCGGAGGCGCCGCGAGAGCAATGGAGCGCGCCGCTGTTCGGATGCTTCTCGAGCTGCGTGCCTAACTGCTGCCTGGTCGCCTTCTGCCCATGCATATCGCTGGCCCAGATCGACGCGCGGCTGGGTGGCTCGTTCGATATGGCCGTGATGGGATTCGGCATGCTGGTGACCGGGCTGCTCGTGTGCGGCGGACTGCTCGCGTCGTCGATCCAGGGCAGCCACTACACCGGCGAGACCGATCCTGAGTTTGGCATGCACAGCGCGCCGATCGACGGGTATTATCATCCGCCGAAGCGATCCGTCTCGACTGCGATGGTCGTGGTGGCTGCGGTGGTCGTCGCGCTGGTCCTGGTGCTCGCGATTGTGCGTCTGAGACACAAGACCCGAAGGCAGTCGGCGCTGACCGGGTCGGCGGCCCAGGACCTGGCGCTCACTCTCGCGTGCTGCCCGTGCGTCGTCGCGCAAATGGCCACGCAGCTCGACACGTATACGCCGGGCGTCTGCTCGCTCGCACCCGCACTAGAGTACAAGCGTCATCGACAGCGAGAGCGCGACGTGCTCCCAGCCTACATGATCACCCTGCACGCATGATTTCACATTAAACACAGTAAACTTCAAGTTATGCACGCGCTTCCTCATGCTCTATCCGCCACGGATACGCCATGCACAGTAGAACACATTGCCACTCCTGGTGTTTATCGCGCCGGCTGCCGCCTCCCGGATAATCGCCGCGCGCAGAGTGGACTCACGACAGGATGATCACCTGGTCGCCAAGCGCGTCTATGGCGCTGTTCGCTCGGCTCCTCCTCTCGACGGTACCGCAACCGCCCGCTCGTCATGCTCGTCGAGCCGGAGCCGGGCGGCGCGAACCTCGGAAAGGCGTGAGGAGCGAAGTGCTTGCAGCCCACAAACCCAGACACCGTCCTGCTGTACAGCAGCGTGGCTCTGCATGCATAGACGCCGGCGTACACACAGCAAACGGCGCACGTGCACCGTTCGCCGCTTCCATGCGCAAATGAACCCAGAACCCCAGCAGCTCGCCGACTTTTACGGTGCGACTGACTCTATATTAGGTTTCTCAAACTCGGTAAAACGCTGGATCTGCATCCGACCATCCAAATGAGAACATACTCCATACAACCTTTGGTAACCAATATTCTTTAATCGAATAAATAATGCGATCAAGCGTATATAATCAAATATAACAGGTATCCTATCGGCTTTGATGCTTCGTCGGGGGATCAGCAAATCGGGAGAGCTGGTGGTCCCACTGCCGGCTTCATGCTGTTCGAGCGCTTCCGGTCGCCAGTCCACCCCGGTCCTCCCTCCCCCTTCCCCACGGCCCTCAGCATGCTGCATTCTCTCTTTTGACCACTTGGGCGCATGGCAATCCGCGTGGTCATCTGGACGAGGCGCTCTATACGTTGAGAACCGCGCTGGATTATTAACGGCACGAACCGAATCGACGTCAGCTTCGCAGGCTATTCATAACGACAAGTAGCGGGTCGGGGAGGGAGGACAAACGGACGCGAGGCGGACGAAGTGAACGATGGCGCAGTACTACCAGCATCAGGACAGCAATGACGACGCGGTGGTGCTGACGCCGGCGACGCGCGCGGGGTTCGGCGGCGCGGAGGACGGCGACGCGTCGGTGTACGTCATCCCGATCGCCGAGGCGGTGCCCCTGGCCAAGAAGAACAAGCGGAGACGGCAGGAGGACGGCGTGAGGACGAGAGACGCGACGGGCAGCGACTCGATCGCGACGCTGGACTCGGTGGAGGAGGGCTCGTGGAGGGAGACGCTGTTCGGGAGCTGCTGCGCCGCCAGCCCGACGTACTGGCTGCGCGCCGTGTGCTGTCCGTGCGCGACGGCCGCGGCCGTGAACGAGCGCCTCGGCTCGTCCTACGAGCTCGCGCTGCTCTACTTCGGCGTGCTCGCGAGCGGCATGTTTGTGTGCACGGGGCTCGCCATCACGTACGACCAGACGAACCGGAAACACCACCGCCATCACGACCACGGCGGGTTCCCGCCGCAGGGCATGGGCGACGACTGGATGAACAGCAACAACTCGAGCTTCGGCAGCGGGTTCGACAGTGCGTCGTGGCCGCCCCCGCCACCGAGGGACGACGATGTGAGCCTGGGCAAAAACCCCGAGTTCTGGGCGGGCCTCACTGTCGCGTGCTTGCTGCTCTTCCTGCTGGGCGTGTGGCTGCTGCGCGACCAGACGCGCAAGCGCCTGTCGATCCGCGGCACCAAGCTCGGCGACTTGATCGTGTCGTTCGTGTGCTGCTGCTGCGCGCTCGGGCAGATGGACCTCGAGCTAAGCCAGTCCAAGCTCGCGAACAAGCGCAAGAAGGAGCGGCGGCGAGGACAGCAGCAACACGAGCAAGGTGCCGAGCTGGAGGCTGGCACGGCAGCAGTGCCCGTCGTGACGGTCGCTACGACCACCACCATCTCGGCATCGACGGCACGAGAACCCAGGCACGATACAGCCGACACGCTCGCGGCGTATCCGACCGCGGCGCTGGTCTAGACGCGATTATGAATGCGACCCGACGGTCCCGTATTTTATCAAGACGCGAGCCGATGGTGGAGGAGGCCGAGCTCCTCACACGTGTGACAGTAGAGCAACTCTGAACGAATAATGAAACACATCATTAGGCTTACCAACGACGGTATCGTTCGCCACGCCCAGCGCAGTCGCGAAGAGTGGAGTTATCGGGCCATACACCATCAATGTGCCGCCAAGGGCGAGCTCAACGGGAAGCGGGAAGGAACTCACGTGAAGGGCAAGCATGTTGAATTGGGCCGCCAAGCAAGGGCTACGTTTCCTGCTTGAGTCTCACCAAGCGCAACGGCGAGGGTGTCCTGATCTCTGGTTCTGGTGCTGCCACACTTCCAAACCTGACTCGGCGATCCGCAGAGTGCCGTGTAAACCTGGGAGTACTGTTGCTGGCGGCAACTTGACTGGTGCGCGGATTGGTCTGTCTGATCATTGAGGTTGCCGCTGATGGAAGCAGCTTGAGCCGCACCAATCTGATAATCCCGTCAAGGTGTTTAGTCCCGAGAGCGCATTGCTCCTCTCACGTCTCCTCCACACAAGACTTCAACGGCGCAACTCGGTAAGCTTAGCCCGGTAAAGGCTTGCGGTCTTTCACCGCGGACGTGTCTTTCGAGCGATCCAAACCGATCCTCGCGTGGGAGCAGACACCGTGGCATCCTCATCTCTCGATGATCGGCTCCTTGAAGGGGCAGATGCGAGTGCTCGTTGCATTCGAGCAGTAACAAGCGGCAGCCTCCATCTCGCCGCCACGCTTTCCCGCAATCCCCAGCAGATTCAACACCAGCACTTGACGGAACGCCGAGGAAGCAGGCACTCGGGGCGCCCTCGGACCCAACGCGGCAGGCTCCCGAGCTGTCCTCATTTCCAAATTCGCTCCCCAGTCGCCACCAGACCGAAGCCTTCACCCTCTAGCCACCAATGAAGACCACTTCGCTGCTCGCTGTCTCGGCCGCTGCGCTCGCCGCGCTGTCCTTGCCCGCCGTCGTCGACGCTGCCGAGTGCAACACGGCGTCGCTGGTGCTGACGCTGCTGCCGCTGCTCTTCAACTCGAACTTGAGCACCTGCCAGAGCGACTCGGGCTACACCATCTTCCCGTACACGGGGCTGCCGGACGAGACGCAGGCGGCCGCCATCTGCGCGAGCTCTTCGTGCGTCGCGCTGCTCGTGGCCGCGTCCGAGCTCGACCTGCCCGACTGCACCATCACCTACGACGGCACCGCCTACAACGTCAAGGATGCGCTCGCGTCCTTCATCTCCACCTGCAGCTCGTAGGCGCCGCCACCAAGGCGGGCGGGCAACCGCCTCCGTTCGTCGCGTAACCATAATGAAGTCTTGATGTTTTGGTCAAGTTGTCGCCCTCGCCCTCGCTGTCAAGCTCAACACCCTCGTAGTAAATACAGCAATGTGCTCTATGACTAGATTAACGCTCATTTTTCCCGCTTGGCGAGCAGCTACTGGCGTCCCCAGCCCCTTTCGCGGCTTCACTCCCAGTCACATATATTATCCCCACCCTGCGTACGAGCTCCGCACTAGACGAACGCCGACGGCTCGGTCTTGTTCTTGGCGCCGCTTCCTATCCGATAGTACGACGGCTGCTTGGCGGCGGGGGCCGACGGCTCGACCGTCACCCCTGCTGCCGCTGGGCGAAACCCGCCGCTGGCGCCGTTCGACGACGCCACCGACGACGACGACGCGGACAGCGCGTCCTGCTGGTGCGTGCGGTAGCCACTCGTCGATCGCGTTGGTCGCAGGCCCTGCGCGTTCAGCGTCACGGAGCCGGCATACGGCGGCGTGGTCGAGTTGGCAACGTACGCCGTTTGCGACGGGTTCGGAGTGGTGAGTAGACTGGGGTCGATGTTCATCCGATCATTGTTGAGCTGCCGCTGGACGCGTGGCGGCTGCGACTGCAGCGCTGCCAGTTCGCGCAGCAGCTTGCGGCGTTTCCAGTGGAGGTAGACGAACACGCAGCCAGCCGCGATGATGACGACGATGGCGGCGATCACCACGTACATCCACCAGAGCCAGAAGAAGCAGGGCTTGCTCGAGAACGGGAAGTAGCTGCTCAGCAGACTGCTCTTGCGGTCCGTGGACGACACGCAGTCGCAGAACGAGCCCTCGTTGTCGGTGAGCGCGTCAACAGTCACGTTCTTGCTGGACGTCACGCCGTTAGGGCACGAGCTGGCGACCGCAAGGCCGACGCGGTCCGAGTCGCGGTCGTGCACCGTGAACAGTCCATCCATGAAGACGTCGCCGAGCAACGTGAAGTCACCTTCCGAGATGCCAAACACGCGGCAGGCCGCCTCACCCGTGCCGGTCGACACGACGATGGGGCGCCAAATGTACTCGGCGGGCACCGTGACGGTGATCTGCTTGGACTTGTTGTCGTCGTACGCGAACGAGATCGTGAGCCCAGGGAGGGAGTAGATGATCGAGTCCGCGTTCGAAGGGTTGCACTCGTCCGAGCAGCACGTCGTGTCGTCATCGAAGAAGCTGTCCGACACGTCCGTCACCTTGGCCACCTCCGTCTTGAGCTTGGAGACCACCGAGCTGTACACGGACGACGGGAACGCAATGTTGCTCGTGCCCGAGTCAATGATCGACTGTACCACATCAAGAACAGGACCACTCAGTGAGACGCAGCTCAGATATAGCTATAACAAAGTATGACGCCGACGTACCCTGGGCGAGTTGATGGTCTGGCAGTCGAGGTCGAGGCTCTCGCCGTCGACGCCAATGTCCGTGACGATCACGTTGTAGTACTTCTCCTGCACCAGCGGCATGTACACGATGTCGCCCGAGTAGTAGGTCTCGCCGTCAGCACCCGTGGTGCCGCCCATCAGGAACTCCCCGGCGTACAGGTAGCTGTCGTCGATCGTCGACACGTTCTCGAGCGCCAGCGCCTGGAGCGCGCCGCACATGAGCAGACTGAAGGTGTTGTCGATGGACTCGGTGCTCACCACCTTGTCAAAGTACGGCTTCGGCGGCGAGCTCGAGGGTGACGCGATCGACTCGTACGCCAGGCCGATGATGCCGTCGTAGCCTGACTGGATGAAGTCGTCCTCGGACGAAATGGCCGCGAACGGCATGCTGTCAATCTCCCCGAGCCCCTCGCCCGAGAACGTGTCCTGCACCACCTCGCCGCTCCACGAGCCCGAGACGTAGCTCACGCTCACTGTCGTGCCTTCGTCCACGCACGTGGACGAGTCCGAGCACGAGTACAGGTTCTCGTTCGTGAGCGAGCAGCAGTCCGCCGTCACCACCGCCGTGTTGGCCGAGCCCGTGTCCAGCAATAAGTTAAACGAGTTCTGTCACATGCATGATGGCATGATAGCAAACCGGTGTGAGTGAGAGAGCTCATCAATGGATCCACGGGATCAATCGACATACCGAGGCGGAGCTGCCCGTGGACGACGAGTAGATGGGCTCGCCGATACTAACTTCCACATAATACGCTGTCAGACACCAACACAACACCGCTCTGATTAGCCCAGTGCTGCAGGAAGACGTGGCAGGCGTCGGTCGGGTCCGAGTCGAGTTCTGGATGCTTCCGAGCGAGACGTACCGAGGCCCGAGGGAAGTCCGAAGAGCTTCTGCTGCAGCACACTGCCCGCCTGAGCGCCAGTCACTAGCGCCGCCGCCGCCACGGCCACTGTGCTCACGATGCGCGTGGGCGCCGGGCGCTTCTTGGTCCATCGTGCGCGCGCCACCGACATGCTCGTCGTCCGAAAATACACACAGCAAAAGTCGCGACGCAGCGGGTTCAGGACTGGTGCGGAGACGCTGGATTGCGATTGGTTATCACGGCGAATTGGCGCTCGCAGCGGCCAGCGGAAGCTGCAAACGAGATGCGCGGCGCACGGATGAAGTAGGAGGCCGAGTGCCCAACGGAGAAGGCGAGGCGAAGCGCGCAGGTTCCGCCCGCATGCGCCAAAGTGTCGAGTCGGTCGGCGCTGGGGCGGCAGCGCCAGACAGGGGGGGGGAAATAATCAGGCCAGCGTTGGAATTTTCATCCCTTCAAGAATAGATATTCAGGCCCGCTCCAACCCGATCAATCGATACCAACAGGTTTTTAAAGACCTTTGGGAATAAATTATCTTGGAAAATGGATTACTGGGTACGGAAGCCGCGACCGTTGGACTGGTTTGGGGAAGAAGCAAGCCATGCTTCTGCTTGTTGTTGGGACATGGCGAGCCAAAAATACACTGGCCCAAGGTGGCTGTCACACTCCGATATCAAATTATAGAGGTTGCGCGCCATCCGATGCTCCTAACCGATCTTGGTGCACGTTGTTGTGGACAAAATGCCCGCGTGCCGGCTCTGTGCCAAGCGATCAGTTCATAACGGTATGGATCACATTATAGCCGATGTTGCCGTGAACATCGCTTTTGTACACATGTTCACGACCCCAAAAATCTCCCAGAATAACGGAAATCACCAGTTAGTGGCAATATTGCCAGTTGCGGCAGCTAGTCAGAGGCGCATAAACACCTTGCGCCTTGTATTGCGAGTGGGCATCACGGTGCCACTTTTGATCTGAGATGCAACTTGGATAGTAGACTCTGCCCGATCGGCCAGCACTTCCTTCTCATCCGCACGACGGTGGCGCCTGGCCCCGTCGTTTCCACAGCGCCTGGTCCTCGTCGTGACACGCGTGCCTGTCCATCGGCGTGAACTGAAGCGCGCGTGGGTTAATCCGCCTTACTAACGTTAGAGGGGCACGTGGGCAGCTCTGTCAACGGAGCGATGGTTAGTCCTTTGCTGCGAAGGACAGGCGGACTTCGGACGCGTCCGTGGCCGTGACCATGTCATGCAGGCGCGCGAACTCGTCCTCTCCAACCCGCAGCGCGTTCGGGTACGGGTCGCGGCAGCACGACGATAGCAACTCGCGGTAGTGGAACCTGACGCGGAACGCCAGGTACCACGCCACCTTGCTGGCGTAGATGAGCAGCGCCGCGTACAGTATGAACACGCAGCTGTTGGTCGCAGTGCACAGCTCTTCGTCGCAGTTGGCCGGAGAGCACTCGAGCGCCCAGCTCTGCCCGAGGAACAGCCATACGACGTAGAGCGCCGAGCCTGCGAGGAGGCCGCAGGACCACCAGTTCAGGCGCGCGTGCAGGTAAAGCCACTGGCGCACGAGGATGGGGAGGCAGGCAGCGAACACCGCCAGACCGCCCAGCACGACTAGAAACCCTGCGAGCGGCTTGTTGCATGCGCGCGAGTGGTACATGCCGCCAAGGATCCAGCACACGACGGCTATGTTGCCCGTCACGAAGCTGAAGAAGTTGTCCACGTAGTGCCGCGACTTGACCGTGTGCAGCGTCCGCACAAGCTCCTCGCGCTGGCCTGCGATCGCTCTCGCGACGCGCACTCGCTGGTCCCACGTCGAGCGTCGCACCACGCTCTGGCTGCCGCAGTCGTCGTCGCTGCCACTGTCGCTGTCGCTCGCAGAGCTGCAGCTGCTCCCGCCGTCCACTGCGACCGCCATGCTGGTCGGCGGAGCTGATAGCATGGGCAGCAGCTTATTACTCCGTGTATCACCGCAGCAACCTCCAGTGGTGAGTAGCGCAGGTGTGTCATGGGTAACGTAGCCAGCGAGCGAGTTGACGTGACCAGGAATAGCTCGCCCTTGTATTTCCCAATTGCGTCGTTTCACGGTTCACAGGGAGGACTCTAATCTGGATCAGAGCGCACTATCAAGCCCCGACGTAAAGTACGCACAATCGTTTAAGTTCGTATCAATCGTTAGGTTCGTTTTGTCGGCGGGCGCTTCTTGGCCGGCAGCCAAAGTCGCGTGGTATTCCGACCGACGAGTCCGCATCGCCGCGAAGATCACGGCGTTCGCCGCGGCCCCCAGGAGCGCCCCCTGTGCCCATACGCAGGCATCCGACCTTGCTCTGCGTCTGTACTCGCTCCTCGCTTCCTTCCCGTCCCTGTAGGGCTCTTTTCCCGCGAGTTACACGCCGCGAACAGCAGCAGTAGCAACCATGATGAAGAAGAGCGTGGTCAAGAACCGCGCGCCGGCGCCGATCCAGATCACGGCGGAGCAGATCTTGCTGGAGGCGAACCAGCGCAAGGAGGAGGTGGCGCGCGCACCCCGGCGCCGCATCGCGGACGCGGAGGAGCTGAACGAGTACCGCATGGGCAAGCGCAAGACGTTCGAGGACGAGCTGCGCCGCCAGCGGCACCACATCGGCACGTGGATGAAGTACGCGCAGTGGGAAGAGTCGCAGGAGGAGTTTAAGCGCGCGCGCTCCATTTTCGAGCGCGCCATCGACGTCGACTACAAGACGCCCACGGTCTGGCTCAAGTACGCCGAGATGGAGATGCGCCACAAGTTCGTCAACCACGCGCGCAACGTCTGGGACCGCGCCGTAACACTGCTGCCCCGCGTCGCGCAGTTCTGGTACAAGTACGCCTTCATGGAGGAAATGGTGGGCAACCTGAACGGCGCGCGCCGCGTGTTCGAGCGCTGGATGGAGTGGCAACCCGACGACCAGGCCTGGTATTCGTACATTAAGCTCGAGCTGCGCGCCGGCGACGTCGAGCGCGCGCGCCAGCTGTACGAGCGGTACGTGACGTCCCACCCGACCGAGAAGGCGTACATCAAGTACGCGCGCTGGGAGGAGAAGCAGCAGCACCAGCTCCCGCGGGCGCGGCGCGTGTACGAGCGCGCACTCGAGGAGCTTCGTGACGACGAGAAGACGGAGGAGCTCTACGTGGCCTTTGCGCAGTTCGAGGAGCGCTGCCGAGAGACGGAGCGCGCGCGCGCCATCTACACGTTCGCGCTGGACAAGCTGCCCAACAAGAGCGAGGCCCCGCAGCTCTACTCGGCCTTCATCACGTTCGAGAAGCAGCACGGCGACAAGTCGCGCATCGAGCAGGTTGTCATCGCCAAGCGCCGCGTCGTGTACGAGCAGCAGGTCGCCGCCAACGCGCTCGACTACGACTCGTGGCTCGAGTACATCAAGCTCGAAGAGAACGAGGCCGTCACATCGCAGTCGTTCGGCCTCGCACGCGACGTGTACGAGCGCGCGATCGCCAACGTCCCGCCGGTGCCAGAGAAGAAGTACTGGCGCCGATACGTCTACCTGTGGATCAAGTACGCGCTGTTTGAGGAGCTGCTAGCCGCCGACGATGGCGGCGACGGCGCGTCGGCCGACCGCTGCCAGCAAGTGTACAAGACGTGTCTGTCGCTGATCCCGCACGAGAAGTTCACGTTCGCCAAGATCTGGGTGCTGTACGCCAAGTTCCTGATCCGGCAACGCGACGTGGCCGCGGCCAGGCGGGTGCTGGGCGAAAGCATCGGGCGGTGCCCCAAGAAGAAGCTGTTCCGCAGCTACATTGAGCTGGAGCTCATGATGGGCGAGATCGACCGGTGCCGCAAGATCTACACGCAGTTCCTGCTCTTTGACGGCCAAAACTGCGAGGTGTGGCAGCAGTACGCGATGCTCGAGCGGCAGGTGGGCGAGACGGAGCGCGCGCGCGGCATCTACGAGCTCGCGGTCAAGCAGCCCGTGCTCGACATGCCAGAGGTCATCTGGAAGGCGTACATTGACTTCGAGATCGAGAACGGCGAGCTCGAGAACACGCGCACGCTGTACGAGCGGCTGCTGGAGCGTACCAAGCACGTCAAGGTCTGGGGCAGCTTTGCGCAGTTCGAGGCGTTGACCGCGGATGACGTGGAGGCCGCGCGCGAGGTGTTTGAGCGCGCGCTTCGGCATCTTCAGGCCGGAAGCGCCGACGACGAGGACGCGTCGAGCCGGAGGGAGGACCGCGTCCAGTGTCTGGAGGCGTGGCTGGCCCTGGAGCAGAGCCACGGCGACGAGAAGAGCGTGGCCAAGGTGCAGCGCATGATGCCGCGCAAGGTGACCAAACAGCGCATGGCCTACGCGCAGGACGGGGTACGTTCATTAGCGCTTATCGCTCTGTGCACCGGGAGTCTGATAGCTAACGCCGTTGTGTTGATGATATGTTGCGAATCCAGACGGAGCTGGGCATGGAGGAGTACACGGACTACATCTTCCCGGACGACGAGAAGGCGCAGTCTCACCTCAAGCTGCTGCAGGCGGCGCAGCTCTGGAAGCAGAAGAAGCGCGCGCGCGAGGAGTCCGGCGAGGGCGAGGGCGACGGCGGCGACAAGTAGGGCGGGCAGCGCGTATGAGCAGAGCGAGACTAGCGCGATTTCATACCCAAAATGCACGCACACCAGCATTATGCAAGGCAGCCTACACGGTACGCGTGCATGGATCCAAACGACTGATTCTCGTCCTTTGATGAGCATCACCAGGCCCGACACCGCTCTCCCTCGCATCAACACACATTAGCAAACCCAACAAGCGGCATCGTCACACGACAATCTTCCCAGCAAACCTC
>JAADYG010000362.1:0-31549 GCA_023338115.1 Phytopythium boreale
TGGTGGCCGTGGCATTCGAAAATGACGCGTAGCGCTGTTAGCACGCTAGGAGATCAACGGTGGCAACGCTTCCTGACCACCCGTACCTGGTTGCGTGGAATTGTGCGTTGGCAGCCATCAGTTTAGCAGATTGAGCCAAAATTACATAGCGAGATTTTGCCCAATCACCTTCGCCGTATAATTTTGTGTGTACCACATTAAAACCTTAATGGTCATATCGACGTGGGACAGAGGAAGTAAACTGCAAGTACATGGTGTGTACCACATAATAATGATGATAACGCATGCGCAACTTTACCGGTATTACCTTCTGCGTCTAAACCTTTAGGGGCAGCGACCAGGTGTAAGGGGTACTCGTGCGTGCTTCAACCAGGCAGGAGCTCGAGTACGCATCGCCGATGCGGCGCCGTCGTGTGCCAGTCGTCCAGCCGTGAAAGGTTCGTGAGTGGACGCACAGCTTGGACACAATGGCAAAGCGTGTCACAGACCTGATGGCGCGGACGCTGCAGCGCTGGCTGCAGGATCGGGCTGGTCAGTCGCCCGTCGGTCTGTCGCTGACTTCGTGACGTGCCGAGCTGCGCCTCCATCTCGGAGATCCAGGTGTCGTCCAGGCAGGTGCCCAGGAAGTAGTTTGGCGGCGACGTGAGGCTACGCTGAGGTGGTGGCAGAGTGCGGCAAGCAGCAGCGGCCAAGCGTCCATGCGCCATCGCATCGTGTTGAACGGGTAAAGCAGCACGGCCCAAACACCGGCCAATTTGCGCACAGGGCGTGATCAGCGCTTTGTGACTCACCCACACAAGCCACGGCCCAAAGATCGCGTCCACCGTGACTCTTGCTATGAAACGCACGACACGACACGAACGGTCCTTCTTCGTCGTTCGGGCAGGGGCATAAAAGGTCGCGAGATTTTGACGCGTCGAGTGCAGCAGCAGAAGCGAGCGCGATGAAGGCGCCGGCGGACGCGAAGCACGAGGTGGCGCCGCGCGTGGAGCGCGTGGAGCAGCAGCTGGACGCGCTGCCGCCCACGTGGAAGGCGTTTGCAGGCCCGCCCATGGCGATGCACTACTACGGCACACGCATCAACACTTTCCGCGCCAACCCGGCGCTGCAGCGGCCGCCCGATGCCTACTGCGACTGGGCCGTCGGTGCGTTGCGCCGCCAGCTCGGAGCGTACGTGCAGTCTTGAGTGGCGTCGGCCAGTTGTCCGTGCTAACTGCGATGCTTGCGACTGGCAGGGACGCTGTGGGGCTGAGCGACGCCGAGCTGCGCGACGTTGTGAGCCAAGAGTGGCGCTCGGACCTCGCGCGGAGTGTCATGCAGGCCAGGATCAACCGGCACGGGAGCGCGTGCGGCCCAGCGGTGCAGCGGTCGGCGCGAGGCGTCCTATCGGTGGTGGCGCCGCCTGCTCCGACCTCTTCGTCATCTCAGCCGCCATCTTCCCCCAAGAGCCGGGCATCTGCACGGTCGACGTTCGTGCTGGACGCGATCGCGACGCCACCGCGAGAGAGGCGATCCAGAGAGGGCAGGCAGTAAGCGAAGCACCAAATGGACTCGTTCCTTATTAACATATAATTCCCTGGAGGGAGTCGGAGGCCTACCGTTGCTGCCACCCAAGGTCGCAGATGATGGAGACGTGGTCGGACGGGAAGGCCGTGGAGGGCAGCGCGACCTCGGCGGACACTTCGTCTCGCGAGAAGTGCGGGAACACTTGGCGCACCGCGAGGCGCTCCGACTCGAACACGATGTAGTCGAGCGTCGCGGCGAACAAGTGCCCGGGCGTCGCCGCGTAGTTGGTGAACTCGGGGATGCCGCAGCCGGACGCGAGCGTCAGGTCGTGCGCGAACTCGGCCGGCAGCAGAACCGTCGAGTGTGCGTCCGCATCCTCAAACGTGGTGAAGACGGTGCTGCCGCCTTGTTCGCGCAACTCCTCGATGGTGGGCACGCCGTCCCATCGGAACGACGGCGCGGACTGCAGGTGGCGGTGGTGGGCAGGGACGCGTCCGTCTAGCAGGTAGCGCACCGCCGCGGCGTTCGGAAACGCGTTGTAGTCGCCGCCCATGAGGATCGCAG
Organism: Phytopythium boreale; assembly: GCA_023338115.1. Classification (NCBI taxonomy): domain Eukaryota; phylum Oomycota; class Peronosporomycetes; order Pythiales; family Pythiaceae; genus Phytopythium; species Phytopythium boreale. The sequence goes on from JAADYG010000362.1 coordinate 2,071, forward strand.
GCGGGTGCGATGCTGCGGCAAGAGCATCTCGCTTGCGCTTGACTTGCTCGACGAGTGCAGCGGTCTGCAATAGACGGATCAGGTCCCCGTCGTATCGGAAGAACAGGTGTGTGTTAGACACGACTACGCACTTGTCCACGTCGAGCGTGTGCTGCAAGACGGCGATCTGCGCGACGGTAGGAGACGCCGCCACGCCCTTCTTGACCTCTGGTAACGCTTCCAAGACCGCCCGAACGGCTGGGTCCACGCTCGCATTCACGGCGGCGCTAATGTCCACGGTGAAGTGTTCCACCACCTCAAAGCGTGCGCTGCGGATCAACATGGCGCACCCTTCCATGGTGGACCCGGTCTTGCTAGCATATAGCGGCGTGAAGCCCAGCGCGCGCATGAGCGGCCCAAAGTAGCTCTCGAACACGGCGCCGCCCATTTCCTGCAGCAGCACAACGTCGCTGTTGGACTCGATGATTTCCTGCGCGATGAGCTGCATGCGGTACGCCTCTTGCACCACGCGGCGGTCCGCGTACGCGAACTTGCTGCGCTTGGCGTGGTCCGACGTGTAGCCATCGAAGAGCACGTTATAGCTCATGACGCGGAACGCGTCGCACTCGCTCGCGTGTGCCGGAGTCTTGCCCAGCTCTCGTCGGCGGTCGAACACTCCGCGGTCGGGGCTTGCCTCCACAGGAGCAGTGACCAGCACCACTGGGTGAGTACTAGTCTCGGGTTCACTCAATTGCAGGCTGCCGTCGTCACTTTGGAGCGATGGAGGAGTACACTCGATGCGCAATCGGCATCCCACATCACGATCCGTCGGCGTGTACTGCCTACCGGAGCAACACAACTCCTCCTCCTCCTTGCCGTCAGCATTTGGTAGCCGAAACCAGCGCCACTGGCACTCGTCCGGGTCGCAGTACAGCGTCTCAGCGAAGGGCACGACGGGGATGCCGGCCAGGAACGGGGTCAGGGCCGAAACACGTTCCACGGCAGGTGCATTCTTGAGCAGCACGTACTCTACCAGGTCGCCAATCATCATTGTGGACGCCGCGTTGAGCGCCTCGCCGATGGACGTGTCTTCAAGAAGCAGCTCCTGGCCACTGCTGGCGAAGAAGCGGACGTCCACAGCGGCTGCTTGTGATGACGGAGACGAAGCGGCCTCGGCTTGCGCTGGAGCGCGCTTGTTGCGACTGCGCTGGCGGCGCGAAGAGCTCTTGGCGTCCCCCGTCGCGAGCGCGTTCGCCGCCGCGAGCTCAATGCGCTGCCGCGTCTTGGCCAACGGCTCCGCTGCCGGCCGCTGGAAGGTCTTTGGTGCCGCAGCATTGGGCAGCAGCAACTGCAGCTTGACGACACTCGGGCTGTCGCTCTTGCCGCCGTCAAGGAAGCGAACGTTCGCCACGCGCCGCGCTCGCTGCGTCAATGTCTCCGTCATGGTCGGTAGCGTTGAGCTGCGAAGCGCTCGTTTAGAAATGGATGCGGTGATGACTGCAGGCAACGGCGAAGGCCTCAATTGACGCCACATACAGATCGAAGACTACTGCGAGTGCAAATGACACTTGGCGAGGGCGAGCGGCGACCGCTCGTCGTGTGCTTGGTGTCGTGTGGATGCCGGTGGGTGCCGCAGCGCCACCACCTTCATTCACGAGGAGCTTCACTCACTTGAAAGTCAGCCAGTCAGCTGAGTGATTTGCGTCAATTGATGGCACTATACACAGAATCAGGTTTGCAATTATGGTTGCATGTGACTACGTGTTTTGGTCATCAATTTCCTATTAGTTAATATATATAGAAAATGGGTGATTGTTGATTTCGCGCCAAAGATTTCGCGCCAAATCGTTGTGGTGACCTCCATCTCCATCATCAAGCGACGTCTTCGCGGCCAACTCATCCCATCGCCGCGATGAGAGGAGCTCAAGCCCTTCGAAGTACTGCCCATTAGTGTCTAGGAGATTGTCATTGGTGGTCATTGGCTTTGTACATTCAATAGGTACGCCGTGCGAAGGCGTGGCGAGTCCCATTCGATCCACCCATGTCTGGAATCGCATCATGAAGCTTGGCTGCTGGTCGACTCGGTATGTTTCGCGTTTTCTTTATATCCTTATCGCGCTCTCCTCCGTCTAGTACACGTCCTGACGCAACAGCAGGCAGCCTCTACTTGCCGACGAGGAAGTTGAAAATGTCGCCGTCCTGGCAGATGTAGTCCTTGCCCTCGGACCGCACGAGGCCCTTCTCCTTGGCGGCCTTCATGCCGCCGGCGCGCACAAAGTCGTCGAACGCGACGGTCTCGGCGCGGATGAACAGGCGCTCAAAGTCCGAGTGGATGACGCCCGCGGCCACGGGCGCCGTGGAGCCCGCGAGCACGTTCCACGCGCGCGCCTCCTTCTCGCCAACCGTGTAGTAGGTCTGCAGGCGCAGCAGGTCCTTGCTCGCGCGGATCACCTTGGTGAGGCCCGTCTCCTCCAGCCCGCTCTCGCGCAAGTACTCGAGCTGGCTCTCCTCGTCCTCGAACGACGCCGCCGCCTCCTCGAGCGCGCCCGAGACCGTGATGCAGATGCTGCCCTCGGCCTCGACCTTCTCGCGCACCGCCTCCGTCATCTCGTTTCCCGTGGCCGCGTCGTCCTCCGACACGTTGCACAGGTACAGCGCCTTCTTCGCCGTCAGCAGCTGCAGCCGCTCAAACTGGAGCTGCTCCTCGGGCTTGTCGAAGGCGACGCCCTCGGCCAAGTTGCCGTCCTCCAGCAGCGGCTGCAGCCTCTCGAGCACCTCAATCAGCGGCGGGATCGTCGGGTCCGCCGACCTGCATCAGGACGAAAGGGTTACAAGTCAGCAGCAAGCACAGATGAGTGCACGGAGCGGCATCCCTAACCAGAGACGTACTTCTTCTTCTTGGCCAGGTTGGCGAGCCGCTTCTCGACGGTCTGCAGGTCCGCGAGGATGAGTTCCGAGCGGATGGTCTCGAGGTCGCGCAGCGGGTCCACCGACTCGTCCACGTGCAGGATGTTGGTGTCCTCGAAGCAGCGCACGACGTGTGCGATCACCGCCACCTGCCGGATGTTGTCCAGGAACTTGTTGCCGAGGCCCTCGCCCTTGGAGGCGCCGCGCACGAGCCCGGCGATGTCGACGAACTCGAGCTGCGTCTCGATGACCTTCTGCGAGAGCTCCATCTCGGCGAGCCGGTGCACGCGCGGGTCGGGCACGGCCACGCGCGCCACATTCGGGTCGATCGTGCAGAACGGGTAGTTGGCCGCCTGCGCGTTTTCCGTGCGCGTCAGCGCGTTGAACAGCGTCGACTTGCCCACGTTCGGCATGCCCACGATGCCCACCGACCGGTGGAACGCGCGCGCGCCCGTAGCGCAGGGCGCAGCGGCGGCGCGGACACCGCGACGCAGGACCCCGAGTATCATCATGGCCTTTTGATGGTGGTGGGTGCAGGCGAGTATGATGCCGATCACTATGAAATGTGAAACGCGCCACAACTTCAAATGTGGAGCGTCCCACATTGGATTTGTTGCAATTTTGTAATATTTCGAGGCGTTTTGTAAATAAAATGTGGCGCGCGTCCAGAACTTTTGGTGCTTGCAAATCACCATCACTCGGGCGATTCCCAGCTGGCCGGAACGCAGAAGGGGGACCATCTTGAGATCAAATGCTAGAGGTTATTGACCACTTCCAAAGGTATAGAGCATCTAATGTTTCCAGAGCAAAGGGCGCGGGTTACAGTACTGGAAATGCGTTCGTAGAGGTCGAATGGAGTTATGGGTACAGTCGGCGCGCGCTGATTGGCCAACGCTTGGCGCCAACTCGGGACTGATGTGCGCGCCACCTTCTTGTTGAGTGTTGCATTCGTCCTCCGTCCTCGTTCCTGCCCTTGCGTCTGCTCCTTCTCATCGCCTCTCTCTCTCTGTGGTGTCGCCCCCTGCAGGCTGCTCGTCCTTGTCGCTCTCTCCTCCCTTCGGCTGTCCGCTTTCTCCGTCGGCCCACTCTTCAATCCGCGCGCAAGACCAGAGAAGCAGCAGCCGCCGACGCGATGAAGATCTTCCGCAAGCTGCTGGTGCTGTGCGTGGCCATCGCTGCCGCCGCGACCGGCGCGAGCGCGGGCAAGAACGACACGGCGCTCGTGACGGAGCTGCCCAACTTCGACCAGGAGGTCCCGTTCAAGCAGTACGCGGGCCAGATCCCGCTCGCGACCGAGGAGAAGCTCTTCTATTGGTACACGGAGGCGCAGGAGAACCCGGAGGAGGCGCCGATCGTGCTTTGGCTCAACGGCGGGCCGGGCTGCTCGTCCATGGGCGGCTTCTGGACCGAGAACGGGCCGTTCGTGGTCGACGACGACCTGTCCGTCAAGGTGAACCGCTACGCGTGGAACCGCAAGGTGAACCTCGTGTGGCTCGAGTCGCCCGCGGGCGTCGGTTTCAGCGGCGAACTGCAGGACGCGAGCTACTACAACGACGACAACGTGGCCGCCAAGACGTACGAGTTCGTGCAGCTCTTCTTCGACAAGTTCTCGGAGCTCAAGGGCCGCGAGTTCTACATCACGGGCGAGAGCTACGCGGGCATCTACATCCCGTACCTGGTCGACCTGCTCGTGGACACGCCGATTGCGGACGTCAACCTTAAGGGTTTCGCCATCGGCAACCCGTTCACGGACAACGTGATCGACGGCGACGCCTACCTGGACTTCTACTACAGCCACGCCATGGTCTCGCTCGAGAATTACAACGCGGCGCGCGACCTGTGCGGCGGCAACATTGGCTGCTTCTTCATGGACGACGGCACGTGCGAGCCCGAGTGCCTGGCCGTGCTCGCCGAGAGCAACGCCGCCGCGGACGCCGACCGCCTCAACCCGTACTACATCTACGGCGACGTGTGCTTCCTGGGCAACGGCCAGGCCCTGACGCTGCACAAGACGCTCACGGCCGACAAGGAGCCCAAGGCGTTGCCGGCCAAGCGCGGCGACGTGGGCGTGTGCGCCGAGACGCTCACGCAGTTCTACCTCAACCTGCCGGAAGTGCAGCGCGCGATCCATGTGGAGGGCGCCAACGTCAACTGGACGGACTGCAATGACGCCGTGGGCGACCGCTTCACGCGCAGCACGAGCGCGCTGCCCAAGTACCACAACATCCTCGGCCGCGGGCTCAACGCGCTCATCTACAGCGGCGACGCCGACTCGGTCGTCAACTTCATCGGCACGGAGCGCTGGATCGGGCCCGAGGGACTCAAGCTGCACGTGACGGACAAGTGGAAGGCCTGGTTCGGTCCCGACCGCCAGGTCGCGGGCTACGTGCAGCAGTACGACGGCCTGACGTTCAAGACCGTCAAGGGCGCGGGCCACATGGTGCCGGCCGTGCGTCCGCTGCACGGTCTCAACATGTTCGAGTGCTTCGTCTTCGGCGAGGAGGCGTGCGCGTCGTTCGTGTACCCGATCGACGACGAAGAGGTCGCCACTGGGCTCGTGTCGCTGGGCGAGGTCAAGAAGCGCACCGTCAACAACGCCGCCGCGGCCGCGGACGTGCCGTCGAGCCTGCTCTGGTTCCCGGCCTTCGCCGTGCTCGCCGTGGTTGGCGGCCTCGTGGCCGTGCGCCTCAAGAACGCCAACAAGCGCGCCGAGTACGAGCGCATCAACTCGCCGCGCAGCGTCAGCGTCAATGTGTAAAGAGTTGAGAGAGAGAAAGAGACGGCAGAAGAGAGGCGAGATACTGTAGGAAGGGTGTTGGAGAGGTGGAGTAAGTATAGCGAGGGCGAGTCGGTCGAGCGATCCCGCTCATGGTGGTGAACCGACCGACTGGTATATGCGGAATGGAAAAAAAAAAATGACGTGTTTAACTGCTTCCGCGTCCGACTCTCGTTCGGGAAAGTGTGTCTTCTTGGGCTGCTTGACCTGGTTGAAGTTTAGATTGAGTTTGTAACATCCTCTATCATAACCGCTACAATTTCAACACCAGTTTCTGACAAGTGTACCGTGATCCCTCTGTTGTTGAGATTTGATAATGTGGCGCGCCTCTAATAACTATTCAAGGTGCTCAACATGCCCGGCGACGAGCGCAAGGCGGGCGCTCGCGCGCTGGTTGGCCGTCGCCGGCGGCTCCTGCAAGTGGCAGGCGGGCCAGTAGGCAACGCCGTTGCTGCGCTGGCGCGGCGGGAGGCGGACGCGCGCTCCGTTGTGGCCGCGAGCCGCCGGCGACTGCCGCTGGGCCGCGTGCTGCGGCGCGACGACGGCGCGGCGCTGCTCGGCTTCTCGCGCGACGGCGGCTACCTCAGTTCAGTGTCCAGCTTCGCATTGACAGGTTAATGCTGCTGGCTATGGAGCTGACGCAGCTGGCTGTGCGTGCGTGGCCTGGTGACAGTGTTCGTGAGCTGGTGGGAGGCTGACGTGGACATCCAGTGGCGAAGAGCGGCGTTCACTGCTCCGAGTGATCAAGACGGCGATGCCGAGCGGCTGTCGGGGCGGACGGTGTACTCGCTGCGCGTTGGCGACTCGCCCAGAAGCTCGGCACCGCCGCTGGGAAGCCCGTCGCTGTCGGGTAGTGCGGCCTAACGGGCTCTTGTTATGAGGATCGCATCGAATAGTGAGCGCTGGTAGCTAACGCGGCCTGCTGCGGACGTGCCAGGGTCCTTCGTGCGCGTGTGGCAGAGCGTGGACAGCGCGCTGGTGGTCGCGATCGCGACGGACCGCCACGTGGCGAGCGCCAGCGACTCGTCGCAGCTGTACCAGCTCTCGCTGGCGCCGTCGCCGGCCTTCGACGGCGGCCTCGCGGCGTCGGTCGCGTGCCTGCGCTTCGACTACAGCGTGCAGTCGCCAGCGCAGACCATGGAGCCCTGGCAGCTGCTCGAGCTATCGCGCGGACGCGACGCGGCGGCGCCCAACGTGTATCACTTGCTGCTGAACCTCGGGTCGGCCGTGACGGTCCTGGTGTTCCACATCATGCAGGAGGCGGCGGGGTCAGAGGAGACCACGCAGCGATGGAGCCTGCCATACGCCGGTGTAGCTCCGCGCGGGCTTGGAATCTCGCATTTCGCGCAGAGTATGTGCCAAATAGCGCTCGCTTGAGCTGTCAGCGCGGTCCTGTCAGCGCGGTCACTGACTGCTGTGTTTATCGTGTCTCGGCCGCGTAGATGAATGGTACTACTCGCCCGAGTTCCCGATCGAGTTTCACAAGGAGCGCGTGGTGCGAGACACTTCAGCAGGCAGAGGTAGCGGTCGAACTGCAGTCGAAGTCGAGGTCTGCGCTCGCCCCGCCCTTTCATCCAGTGTTCTTACTTACGCCGACGGACTAATGCATGCGCTCGGCCACTGACCAGTGCCTCGCGCAGCAAATGCTCGACGTCGAGAAGTTCCTGCAGAAGTTCCTGGACAGCTTTGCGCAGCTGCGCCGCTTCTACCTCGTCGACTACGACCTCCGGCTCGTGCGAGTACGTCGGCAGATCACCCCTTGCTGATGGTTCGTTCTCAGTCCCTCATCGACGCTTGACGCAGGTGATCGCGTCCGAGAAGACGTTATTTATGAGCTGCGTGATGCAGCTGACCTCGCTCGGCGGCCACGAACCCGCTCCCGACTCCGGAGCGCCGAGTGCCAGACGGAACAGTAGTCGGGCGGACCACCACGCGCAGCGCGTTGCGTTGTTCTTCTGCGTCGACCTCTTCACGGGCGCGCACCACATCATCCGCGCGCTGCGCGTGCCGCTCGCGAACCCGCTGCGGCACTTCTCAGCCCGCATCGCGCGATCGTTCCTCGCCGACATCAACGCGCGCGTGCCGCCCGACGCCCGCCCCGCCTCGTGGGACAACGCCGCCGTCATGCGCGAGCAGTCGCTGCGCGTGCTGCACAACCCTCTGTACCCGATCTCCATCCACCTCCCCTAGGCAAAGTGCGGTCAATCGATTCCGTGGGTTAATGAGCGCAGGCATCTCTGTCTCTCCCTCTCTCACTTTGCCTAACCATGTTCCCTGGTCTCCTCACTCCGCGCTGTCGTCCCCCTCGCTAGTGCTCTCGTCGCCCGTCCTCCCGTCGGAGCCGCTGCCGCCGCGCGACTGCTGCGACCACAAGCGGTAGTACGCTGCACCATCCCAGCATTCGCCAACAGAATGCGTCAGTGGCCACACAACACACATTCTTATCATGACGCGGGACTTCGTACCTCCTTGCTGCTCGACGAGCCGCTCGTGGCTGCCCGTCTCGAGCACGCGGCCCTTGTTGAGCACGACGATCTCGTCGGCGTCGCGCACAGTGGACAGCCGGTGGGCGATGATGAGGGTCGTGCGTCCGCGGCAAGCGACGTCCAGCGCCGCGTGGACGCTGCGCTCCGTGACCGTGTCGAGCGAGGACGTGGCCTCGTCGAGCACCACGACCGACGGGTTCTTGAGGATCAGGCGCGCGATCGCCACGCGCTGCTTCTCGCCGCCGCTGAGCTTGAGCCCGCGCTCGCCGATCTGCGTGTCGAACCCGCGCGGCAAGGACGAGATCAGGTCGTAGATGTTGGCCGCCTTGGCCGCCGCCACCATCTCCTCCTCGGAGCACCGCTCGCGCCCGTACAGAAGCTGTTCATCACATGCATTGTTCCACGTCAGTTCATGAAGGTGGACAACACGGAGATCAACCATGCAACTTACGTTGTACCGGAGCGAGTCGTTGAACATGACCGTGTCCTGCGGCACGATGCCGATTGCCTTGCGGAGCGACTTTTGCTGCACCTTGGCGATATCCTGGCCGTTGATGGTGATCCGACCGCTCGTGACGTCGTAGAACCGGAAGAGCAGGCGACTGATGGTCGTCTTGCCCGAGCCGGTGGCGCCCACAATCGCGAGCGTCTTGCCCGTGGGCACGCAGAACGACACGCTCTTGAGTCCGTTGGCGATCGGCTGGCTCGGGTACGTGAAGCTCACGCTGTGGAACTCGACGGTGCTCGCGCGCGGGTCCACCTGGAGCGGCAGCGCGCCGGGGGCGTCGCTCACCTCTGGCTGGATGCGCAGCAGCTCCACGAGGTTCTCCATGTCGACAAAGGACTGCACGATCGTGTTGTAGATGTTGCCGAGCGAGTCGAGCGGCTTGAAGATGTTGCCCACGTACACGGTGACGGCGACAAAGTCGCCGACGGTCATGGACCCGGCAAAGATGTCCCGCGCCGTGATGTACAGGCAGATGCCGAGGCAGAGCTGCTGAATGAGCTGCTGGGCCGTGACGATGGCGTTCATGAGCCCGCGCGTGGACAACTGCGACTTCTGGAACAGCGTGATGCTCGTCATGTATCGCCCGAGCTCGTAGTCCTCAGTGCAAAAGTACTTGACGGTCTCAAAGTTGACGAGTGAGTCGACCGCCTTCTCGCTCGCCTGGTTGTCGTGCTGGTTGGTCTCCTTCTTGAAGCGCAGGCGGATTTGCGTGCCCACGAACGTGACCACCACGTACCAGAAGACGCCCGTGACGCACACGACCGAGAGGATCTTCTGCTGGAACGAGAAGATGAACACGATCGACACGACCACGAGCTCCACGAGCGTCGGCAGCAGGCGGAAGAAGATGACGTTCACGATGTTGTCCGTGCTGCTCGAGCCGCGGTCCAGGCAGCGCAGCACCTTGCCCGTCTTCTTGGTCAGGTGGTAGTTCATCGACAGGCTGTGCAGGTGCGCGAACAACTAGGGCATGGTAGCGTTAGAGCCGTCAGAGCATCACCAAGAGTACTGTAGCTGCAGTCTCTGGCGCCTCACCTTGGCCGCAACGTCCTGGTACGCATGCTGCTTGACCGTCATGTACAAGTACGTTTGCAGCTGCTTGGCGAACGCGAAGCCGAACAGCGTGACTGCATGAGACGTTGGGATCTATCAGTGTTCTATAAAGCAGCAACACCCTCAACACACTCGACGCTGCGACAGCAGTACGCACCGCAGTACATGACGATGGCGAACCAGGGGAAGAAGGCGAGCTCCGCTGCCGTCAGCGCGTTGGTGGCCTCCTTGAGAAACAGCGGCGCGAGGATACGCGACCCGCGCGAGAAGAACATGAACACGAAGGCCACGAACACGCGGAGACGCTGACAAGTTGGACACACAAGGCGTGCAGACGAACGCAGCGTTAGTGCTCCATCAAACAGCGTTCCGACGCGCCAAGCGGCACTGGCAACCCACCAGTCCCCATGTCTTTGGCCAAAAGTCTGCTCAGTCGGCACATGAACGGCGCCATAACGGGTGAGCTGCTACGCCAACGACCGCAAGGCAGCGACAAATAGCACCGGCCGGCTTACATGGGACCAGCAGCACGCGCAGCTCCCAGACGGACACGTTTTCGGGCCGCGGGTCCTCCGGGTCCGTCCCGGGCCCGTAGGCGTTGCGCACCAGCGCCGACTTCTCGGTCGCGTGCCGCCCCATCGCCGCGCTCCTCTCGCTGGATCAACCGGCCGAACGGCTTGTGCGCTGTGCCGCTGCAATATCAGCGGGCTGCTCGAGCGCTTGGAGCCGAGCGACGCAAGTGAAGAAGTGGATCGGATCGAAATGATCCGCTCGCCGCACACGCCTCGCGCCCAATGGGCGCCCACCACCAGCTGAATGAATGCGACTAAGGTTACATTACATACATTCCTCTTGTGTACGTTTATTGTCACAGATTCATACGTTTTCGGTGACGGCAGCCAGTATTGGTGAGTTTCCCGTCATTTTGGCCAGTAGCAGGTGTGGTACTGGAAAAGAGTGTGCAGATTGGTGGAAAATAACCCACTGTGGGACAATGTTGCATGAAGCCGAGCGGGCAAGTGTGGACGCCGTGCGCCATGCCGACCGGCCTCAAGTGCGCGAGTAATACTGGACGCTGTGCATTACACCTGTGGCCCACCGCAGCCCATGGAACGATCCGATGCTGTGCCGGCTCAAGTCAAGGCCAACAGCGCGGAGTCGCGTCCACCGTGCCTGCCACCTTTTCCGGCTCGGCTCAGTTGAGCACACGCTGATTGGCTGCAATATCCAAGATATGCGTCCACTTGATTGGCCCACTCCGCACTGTCTCTTGCCCCCGGCACTGGCCAGAAATTACAGGGCCGCCCTACCCCTTTACTCATCATTTTCTACCAATCACAACGTTGAATGAGCTTACTTAAGCGCTACTTTAAAGACGCCTTTTGGCTGAAATGCTTACTTCAGCGTGTCATCCTCTCATTCGTGTGTCCCCGGCGCCAAATAACGAAGGGAAAGGGCGACCGACTGCGTTTATTATAAGCGAAGGAAGGCGGGTGGGTGCTCTCCTTCGCGCGACTCCGTCCGTGCATCGCGTCGCCTCCACACCTCGTATATCTTGATCGGAAGAGCAGACCGAGCGCTATCCGCCGGCTCCCTGCATGCCCGTGGGCGATGGACCAGAGGCCAGCAGATGACGACGGCGCGGAGCCCGAGCGGCGGCCGCCGCCGCGACGGCACCCGCACCCGCTCGGCTCGTTCCAGCGGTCCACCGACACGGTGTCCATGTCCATGGACTTCCCCACCGACTCATCCACGTTTTCGCTCGTCCCGCCGCTCGTATCGGACATGGGCGCGGCCATGGGGCTCTTCGACGGCGCGCGGAACGCCAACGACCGGTCGAGTCTCCGCGCATCGAATGCCAAAAACAAGGGCGACGGCGGCGCGCACGCGGACGGCTCGAGCCTGCGCAGCCGACTGTGGAAGCGCGTTGCGTCGATGCGACCAAAGCGGCGCCGGCCGTCCGAACGCGCCAGCATCGACCAGGAGCTGTACGTGCGCAGCATCCTCGAGTCGTACAGCTCGTCCATGTCGTCCAATCGGTACTCGTCCAGCGTCTTCGGCGAGGCCGCCGCGGTCCGGTCGCCGTCTCCTGGAGCAAGTGCTGACTCGGACTCGGAGCTGACGGTCGTGTGCGCGGACGGCGGTTGTGCTCCAAGCGGTGACGCGGCGTATCTAGCGCAGTTGCAGACCCCAAACATGGCAGGCGATGCGGATGTTACGGCTGTTGGTGGGAAAGGGAACGCCCGCCCGCACCGCAAGGCGTCACATAAACGGTCACGCGCACGAAGCGGGGCGGAACGTGGCGACGGAGACAGTGAAGACGCAGGCGACGAAGAGAAGAACCAACGGAGGCTGCAGCGCCGGCTGAAGATCGAAGCCATGCGCGCCAAGCTGCTGGAGAAGAACCAGCACCGCGCGCGCACACGCAAGAAGATCTTTATCTTCGCCATGTGGATCCTGGTCACGTTGACGGCGTTCATGACGGCGGGCGTGCTCATCGCGCGGACAGGGGTGCAGATCCAGGTCAATGGTCTGAGGGAGGAGCACACCGAAGCAATGGCAGCGTCCAGCTCGTCGACATCGGCCAGCGGTGTTCAGGACTCGTCGTCCGAGGAGATATCCGCGACGACGCTGTACACGTACATGCACTGCGTCCTCATGTCGCTGTCGCTCTGGATGTCGCTCGTCGTGGTCGGCATGCACATCACGTTCCGGTCGTTCCGCACGTACTCGCACCCGTTCGTGCTCGAGCTCAGCTGCGTGCAGTGCGGCTACTGGATCATCTCGCTGCTGCGCGTGCAGTTCGAGACGGGCACCATGAGTAACGCCGTGTACTTGCTGTTCTGCATGGCCGAGTGCTTCTTCAACTTTGGCCAGATCTCCTTCACGTGCGCGATCGCGTTCAACATGTACCGGTCGGTGGTCTCGTACGCCGACGTGCTGCTCGACTCGCAGAGCGCCAAGCAGCGATACCGTTCGTACACGCTGAACGTCATGCTACTGTCGCTGCTCGCCGCCGTCACGCTGGCGCTGGTCGGGTACAAAACCGGTGACGACTCGTCGTCGGACGAATCGCTGGCCGACCTCGACAACATGCAGCCGTGCTTGTACCCGACGTGCCGACTCATCCTGTACGTGTACTACCCGCTGCTGGCGTTTGGCTTCAACTTCATCTTCTACGTGCGCTTCAAGCGCACGATCGGTACGGCGTACCCCGTGTCGGCGACTGGACGCCTGAACAAGGTGGCGCTGTCGTATCTGGTGGTGTTCTTCATCTGCTGGGGCAGCCTCATCATTTCGACGGCACTGACGGTCGCGAGCTCCTCGGGCGTGCCAGAAGTCGTGTTCTTCGTGCTCCAGTGCGTTTTCGACGTGCTGGGCATGTGCACGGCGGTGATCACGTTCACCAACTTCCACCGGTGCCGCAAGGCGTTCGACTTCGGTCTGTCTCTGAAGGCCATCGACCCGAACAGCATCGAGTTCGACGACCCCGTCAACATTGTGGGCGAGGGCACGTTCGCGATCGTGCTCAAGGCAAGGTGGCGCCAAGGCGCCGTCGATAATTCGTTCGCGCGCTCGGTGGAGGTGGCTGTCAAGACCTTCAAGCACACGCAGCTCGAATGTCTGGACCAGATCAAGGAAGAAGCCTACTTGTCGTCCCGGCTGGTTCACCCGTGCGTCATGATGACGTACGGATGCTACACGAGCGGCATCAACTTGTACATTGTGTACGAGTACCTCGGCGGCGGCACGCTCCAGGACATCCTGGACGCGAGCAGCAGTTTGCCGTACGCAACCGCGCTGCGCTACGCGCACATGATCGCTATGGGCATGCGGTTCTTGCATGGACTGCCGGTCCCCATCGTTCACAGGTCAGTCGCCATTATCTTGGGCGTACCTCGTGCGCCCTTGTTCGCAAACGCTATGTGATGGCGCTAACTTTTGCCTTGATCGTCTTCTCCGTGATACAGAGATCTGAAGCCGCTCAACTGCATCTTCGACTCGGACGGCGAAATGCTCAAGGTGGCGGACTTTGGCGAGTCGCGTCTGCTTCGTACCAAGGACGTTGTGCCGCGGCGCGCCAACTTCTTCCCGTCTGCTGACCTGACGCTGCAGATGACCACCAACATCGGCAGCGCTTGCTGGGCGGTACGTTTGCTCTTGCTGCATTCCAGCCGTGATGACATCCATCTAATTACTTATTTCGTGCGGTGCAGGCTCCCGAAGTGCTTAAGGACGAACTGACGTCCGAGTACTCGATCAAGATCGACGTCTACAGCTTCGGGATCATTTGCTGGCAGCTGTACACGTGCCGCGTGCCGTATGTGGAGATCCCGGGCAGCGTGTTGGCTGTGGCGGAGGCGGTACTGGCAGGCCATCGGCCCGAGATCCCGAGCGACTGCCCGACGCTGTTCGCCAAGATCATGAAGCGCTGCTGGCACGAGAGCGCGCTGCGTCGCCCGAACTTCGACGACATCGTGCAGCTGCTCGAGATCGAGATGGCCAGTGAGGAGCAGCGACTTCGACGCGGCGAAGACGGTGCTTCGCTTCCCTTGTCCGCGTCGCGCAAGGTCCACGTGATGCCCAAGTCAATGGCGCGAGGAGTCGACCCGAAGCGGCTAGACAGCGACGACAGCAGCAAGAGTTACGGCGGGTCAGAGCGCGCCAAGAGTGCCAGCAAGTAGACAGCGGCGAATTAGCTGCTGCTGCTGTTGCGCTGCGTGGTGCCGTACTGTTGTACTGCATTGCGTTAGGTTATCGAATATAAATATAAAAGTGCCGTTTTCTTTTCGTGAAAGCACAAACTACATATTGATGTTCTTATAAGTGTAAGTATTTAGTATAATTAGAAAATTATGTGTAATACTTTATTGTACGATTATATTATCACAGTACTTTGGTCGATTTTTTACCCCAGTACGAACGAATCCAGGTTGACAACATCGAGATGCTTGAAGGTTCAACGCGAGAAGCTCGTGCAGCACGGTCATTCTCTGCTCAGTTAATGAATGAAGAGTCCTTCTGCATCCTTTGATGGTCTCTGTTGCCAAAAAAAGGATCTCCTGCTACACTTCAACCACAAGCGGCGACGATGGGGACGAGCCCTGGCTGCCGACGGACGACGTCGATCCCGAGACGGCCGCTCCGCGGCTGCGCTCCAGAGAGGAGAACTGGTACGCAGAGGCGGTCTGGTAGGCACGAGCAACACGATACGCGCGTGTTAGCTGCGACAAACGGTCTCCAAAGTCTTCAGCTCATGTCGCGCAGCTTACAGCGACAGGAGTGGTGCTGGCGGGCAGCGGGTACGAGATCTCGACCTGCGACCAGGCAAGTCGTAACCCACACAAGTGACGCGTCAATCACGTCCCACGATAGGTAAGACGCCAGACGACGATCGAGTGGAGCCGCAGCGCACCCAGGAGCGGCCGCAGGAGCGCACGAACCGCCACTCGACGCCCGTGCGCGTGAAGCACGGGCGCTTGTTAATGCGCGATACGAGAGACTGCACGTACTGCGTAGCCTGTTGCAAGTCGAGACAAGATATGTTAGCACGTACCGCTCGCGTTTCCACACCGGAGTACTTCTTCCTCGCGTAGGGTTCACGTCTCGGATGTAAAAGTTGGGGCAGAGCAGCGACGCGCCGAGCGTGCACGGGCAGCACGCGTAGCCGCAGCAGACGCAGAAGAAGCACGGCCAGTAGTCCTTGAGCGTGTTGTTGATCTGGTTGATGGCCGCCTCAAAGTCCTCCTCCTTGAGCTGTCGACAGCGTCCGTCGTAGTCAATTCCAACGCCGTAAGCGCATCTGTAGTTGCAATGAACCGCACGCACCAAGTGGCCCAGCTCGGGCGGGAACGTGTCGTCGTACTCGCGCGCGACGCCCGTGATGAAGCGCGCGCGCTGCGGGTACAGCCGCACGGCGCCGAGCTCCTCGCGCCGCGAGTCCTGCTTCACTAGCATGGGCGCCCGCGCTTCCACCGCCGCGGACTTGCGGCCCTTCGTCGCCGCCATCGCCGTTCCCAACAAGTCAATCGATCTCGTCGCTCTGTCGGATTTGGATACGCGGCGGGTCCTTTTTGCGTTAGCTCAATGATTCAGCAATTTTAGAGCGTGACCTTTCGGGTCCTGCAACTGTAGTAAGTGACCTTTTGGGTCCTGCAACTCTTAAGCAACGTAATCGGTCATCACGCAACGTTGTGGCAACATTAGTTTCGTTCAAGCAACGTAATCCCGTGAGAGTCGTGGCCAAAAGATACTTTTGGCGGGAATAGGTTGAGCGGGGTCTCGATGGAGGTGGCGGGGCTGGTCGACGCCTTCTGTGCGGGTCTGCGCGGCGAGCGGCAGTGGCGCAATGTGCAAGGCGTGCTGCTTGACTCCTTCCGGTCCTTGGGCGAGATCTTGGCGCTGCAGACGCGCCAACTGGCCGCGGCGGAGCGACAAATCGTGGCGCTCGCCAAGCGGCAGCAAGAGCTGGAAAGGAAAGTGGACGCCGCGACTTCAATACCTGAAGACTGGGAGCGAACGTGGTGGAGGAGGTGGAGAAGGCGCTTGGTGAAGCGCTGGACAAGAGGCAACAGGGCGACGACAAGCGAGTGGGCGAGCAGGTAGGAGCGATCGATTGCCTCCAAATGGCCGGGGCAAAGCGAAACTAACGCTCGTATTAGGTGGCGACGGCAGTCGACGAGCGAGCTGCAGCGCTGGCTAGCGAACTACGTATTGAGACCGAGGAAGTCGTCGCTAGATCGGTACGCGCACGTATCAATGCGCTTGCATTACGCGGTTGGGAGTCTCACCATGTGCCAATGACGGGCCAGTGGCTATCATATTGCCGCGAGGTGGAGGACAAGCTCTCGCAGCAGCTAAAGTCCGAGACGAGCCAAATGGTGCGGCTTGTATCATCTCCGTGATTGACAGGCGATGCGCGCTCGGGCGCTAACGAAACTGGTGTGTGACAGGCCAGCAACCTGGAGGCCACAGTGTCGAGCCAAGTGGAGCCGATCGATGCGCAGCTGAAGACGCTAGCGGACCAAGTGAAGAC
The DNA here is from genome assembly GCA_023338115.1 of Phytopythium boreale. Classification (NCBI taxonomy): domain Eukaryota; phylum Oomycota; class Peronosporomycetes; order Pythiales; family Pythiaceae; genus Phytopythium; species Phytopythium boreale. Next base: position 18,816 of record JAADYG010000362.1, read on the forward strand.
GCTCGAGTCGTGCCGGCCGGTGGCGTCGCCGAGTCTGGAGGAGCGACTCGACGAGCTCCAGCTGGAGGTAGGGCAGGTCAGACGCTGTGCTCCGCTGCTGACTAAAGGTCTTGGCGCGTGGTTAGCGCCTCATGGTTCAACTGATGGAGTGCAGGGGGCGAGGCGCGTCATGATGGAGAAGGTGGAGGTCGAGCTCAAGCAGTTGGACGGGCGGTTGGCCAAGCAACTCGCTTCGTGGCGCCAAGAGGTCGACTGTGGCTTCGCTGCTAAAGTCGACAAGAGCGAGCTAGTCAAACTTCTCAGCCGGAAAATGGACACGCGTACGTGCTAGGCGGGTGTTGTCAGACAGACTTCCAAGGTGGTGACCGACAGAATGATGTCGTTGCATGGATAATGTCGAACAGTGGACGGCTGGAAGCAGTTGGAGGAGAAGGCGAGCGCTTTCCGAGTCGATGACGTGGCTGGGAGACTCATGGACGCGATCCACGCCGTGCAGCAGGCAGCCACAAGCGATCTGAGCGAGCTGCGAGGCATGTGCAACGCGAAGGCCGACGCAGCCGAGTTTGAACAACTCAAGTACGGCATGGTACGGCCATGTATCTCTCTCGTGAGGCCGGCGGTTTACCTATGTCCGCTAACGCAACGCTCTTCTTGCCGTGTTGGTTGTCGCCAGCATGATCTGCTGGCAGTGGGCGAGTCCATGCAGAGCGAGATGTCGAGCGTGCGCGCGTCACTCCAATCGCGCGAGGTGCCCCAGCCGACCACGTCGCGCCGTGAAGAGGCGCCGTCGGGTGACAACTCCGCGCTCACCTCGGAGCTTCAGTCCGTTGCGTCGCAACTAGACGCCGTCAAGCGCCAGCTCCGCAGCGAGCTCTACCAAGCGCGATACGTACGTCGGCCGGTTCTATTGCTAGTTCGCAGTGACGCTAACGACTCGCATTGAATGGCACACCCGCAGATCTGGAAGAGCGGCGCACCGAGCGCCAAACAGACCGTCAACTGGGACACGCAGATACTCAACACCAACTCGGAGGTTTTCACGTGGAAGCACGGCTCAGACCGCATCCGACTGCTCGTCCCGGGGCTGTACCACATCCAGGCGTTCTTCTTCACGAACTTTGCGCCCACGATCACCGTGAGCGTCAACGGTGAGCCGGCCATGCGCCTCCAGGCATCGTCACCGTCTCCAACGTCACCGCCATCGTCGTCGACGACTCCGCCACGTGGCGCAGGGATCGTGCAGCGAATACACCACAGCGCCGGCAACGTCGCCGGCTTGACACTCGACGGCGTCTTCGCGCTCCCGTCCAACGCGGTGCTCTCCATATCGTACGACATCCACTAACGTGCCCAAGGGCTGCTCAACATCCGAAAGCTGTAATGTACGTTTGCGTGCTGACCTCGCCATGTTATCTACCTATGCTGCTGTTTCACCTCACGGAGAATGCCTTCGATCAAACGTCTACCAAGGGTGAGGCGCTGCGCGTTGCGTCTACCGACGTGACGCTCCCATTGGCATCTATGACTTCTGTTTTGCCCACATTGCTCGAGCTGGAGCGACGGCGGCTGCGTCTTCTTGCGCGCTTCGACTTGCCGCCACCTCCTTCTGCTTTCTTCGTGTTATCAGCAGCTCCATTCGTCTCTATAGTCGAGTGCTTGCCGTCGACATGAGACTCCGAAGACGCCAGCGAGGTGGCGGTCGGCGTTTGGTCTGTGCTGGCGGACGACTTGTTTGCCGACTCACTGGACGAAGGTGGGGTGGCATAGTCGCTCGTCGAAGAGGAGTGGTGAGCTGGCGACTGGGATTCCGCCGCCGCGCCGCTGGCTTCTGCGCTGCTTGCTCTCGATATCACAGCGACCGGGTCGCTGACTGAAGCGCGGCCTGGGGTCTCGAGGCACTCGTACTCGTGTTGCAGCCGCTTGAGGATCGAGTTGGTCACCTTGAACGCGGCCGCTCGAGCAATCACCTCCTCCGTGACGCCCAACCGCGGCTACTCAGTGATGTTAGCGTGTTATTACCGAGTCAACTAGCATCATTATAATGGCATGCGACCGTACCGCGTAGTCCTGGAGGTCGAACAAGATCTGCGGGATCTCCTCAAAGCCGCTCGCGATCAAGTGGTGCTGCCGTAGACACAGTCAGCTACGTCCAGGGCCGGGGGAAATAGCAGGGTCCGCTGCGCGAGTACTGCTGCGTGACGCACCTGAAGTGCTTCGAGGATGACGAGGGCCACGCGGAAGAGCTGCTTCCACCCGGCGACCAGGAACCCGTCCAACACGCGCACGACCACGTCGTACGGCAGGGCCTCCATGTTGGTGAACAGCGTCATGAACCACCTGCGAGATGACAACCGGAGCTGTGTGAGTCACAACTTCTCATCTCATGGACGGCACGTAAGTGTATCTGGCCACTCACCCGGTCGCAAACATGCTGATTGGGAACTCGAGCTCGGCCAAGTGCCGCGCGAGAGCAGGCAAGTGCATGGCCACGAGCCGCTCCAGCTGAACCAGAACACCAAGTCAGTACGTGCAGCAGCAGTGTCTCCATCCGACCTGGTGGACCTACCTGGAAGCAGCGCAGGTTCAGCCGCGGCAGCCCCGGGCCGAAGAGCAGGTCGAGCTCGTAGTGGCGCGAGGCCACGAGGCTCGTGAGCAGCCAGAACGCGCGCGCTTCGTCCCAGTCCACAACCGACAGCACGAGCGCCGCGACGTGGTCCATGCCCTGGCAGTAGCCGATCTCCGAGTTGACGCACGAGAACGCGCGCAGGACGTTCGCCAGCGCCTGCCGACGGGACTCCATCACCGGTGGAGACAGTGGCGACTGCGACGCCGACGCCGACGCGTACGTCTTGCGCGCTGGGCGGGTGCGGCGAAGCGCCGAGGCACCGAAGGTACGCTGCACGTCGCACTGGATCTGCGCGTCGAACTCCATGACCGCGAACTCGCACCTCTCGAGCAGCAGCGCGTACGCTCGGTGCCACACTGACGATGCCGAGTTGTGGGTGGACAGCAGCTGGAGCCAGCGGTGGTGTGGCGCGGAGGCGTCCTCGAGGTCAGACTCGTCCAGCGACGAGGAAGCAGAGGAGGCGGACGAGTCGAGCCGCGCGCGGACTTCGTCGGCCAGGTCCATCACGTACGCGCGCGTCTTGTCGTCGCGAAGGCACTCGGCCTGCCACACCGCCGCGCGCGCCACCGCCGGCGTTGACAGCGCCACGTCGTGCGCCAAGACGCACTTGGCCTCGCACTTGTGGCGGGCAACGGTGTCGCGCAGCCGCGAGCACGTCCGCGCGAGTGCCTTGAGCTCCCGCAGCGTCAGGAACGCGCTCACACTGGGCGAGTCTCGCCGAGTTCTCAACAGCACGGCGCTCCAAATGTCCGTGCTGCTGCTGCCATCGCCCGTTCCGGTGCCGGCGGAGACGGCGCCTCGCAGCTCGTCCAGGATGGCGTCCATCTGCGCAAGGGCGCGACGAGCGCGGCACTGCGCGGCACGCAGCACCATCTGAAGCTGCCGGTTCGCCAGCGCGAGTTGCTCCGTGGCCTCGACGCTCGCTCGCGTCGGCGCGAACTTGTGCGCGGGCGGCGTGTCAAGCGCCAGTGCCACCACGATGGCCGACGACGACGTGAGCGGCGAGTCCATTGACCCGCTCGAGCTGCTGGTGATGCCGCCGCTCATGTGAGCCAGTCGGGAGGCGACGGCGGCGTCGATCGCGTCCATGTCACAGCCTCACGCGTTGGCCTCGAGCCTGAGCGCGTCTTCGCGGCGTCGCTTGGCGTCCATTTGGTGCCTCGCCTCTTCCTGAAGCTCTTGCAACTGTCGCTCGAGCCCGCGGTTCTTTCTCATGAGGCTCTTTGAGGCGGCGAGCTCCGTGTCGCGCTGAGCGCGCTGGAAGCACGGGCGGCACACGCGCTGACGACGCACCGGCGCGCCGGGGCAGAGGGCGAGGGGGATGAACTGCGCGCTGCACTCGCCGCAGAAAATGGCGAGGCACAGCCGGCAGTGGTGACGTCGACACGGCTGCATGGACCACACGCTCGAGGAGAAGAGCGCGCCGCAGTACCGGCACTGCGTCGTGGACGCGTCGTCCTGCCAGAAGCAGTCGGCGGGCGTCACCGGGTGGTCGAACTCGTCCCGGTCCCACTACGGCAGCATCGAATCGATGAGCTCGACGTACTCGCGCATCGCCAGCGTCTCTGTGGCGCCTCCGCTCGCACTGCTGCTGCTTAGCTGGTCCCATTGGCGCCTGATCAACCGGTTCGTCACGGGAGCGGCACTGTTGGTCGTCTAGACACAATGAGCCATAGAGAGACGGGAATTACATACATGACGGCGCCAGGGCCGATGTAGCCGCCGCAGACGCTGATCCACCACGAGACACCTGTCCAAGGCAACGGAGAGGGTGAGGACACAAGGCGACAGCTTCGACACGGACGACGACGTTGTGCTGGCGATGTACCGGACGGCGGAGCGGATGCGGCGGCGCTCGCGACGGCGCTGTCGCCCTTCTGCTCGCGCTGGCGGTCGATGGAGCCCTGTCCGCGCGCGTGTCCAGCACTGTCAGCAGCGCTCCATTTCGCGGTCACAAAGGCATGTAAAGCCTCCGAACGCACCTGCTCGACGAAGCACTGGAGACTCAGCAGCCGCGGCTCGTGCTGCTGCAGCGCGCGCGCCACAGACGGGTCCACCGCGCGCGCCGAGCCGTTGTGGAACTTGTTGAGCACCGAGTCGACGAGCGCGCGCGCGCGGCGGTATCTGCGGCGCAGCGCACCCCCGTCGAGGTCGCCATCGCCGTCGTCTTCGCAGCTCCAGTAGCTCTCCTCCTCCTCCTCCTCGTCCTCCTCCTCGCCGTCCTCTCGACCCACAAGCTCGCTAACGCAGTCGCTGCCGACGCCGCTAACGCTCGGTTGGCCGCCGTTCCGCCGCCTCCTACCGCTGCGGCTGCCACCCGCCGGAGAGAGGCGCATCTTGGTCGCTCTATCGACCGGGGCGCTCAGGTTGAGCAGTGTTGGTGTCAACTGGGTGTGCCACCCCGGCGACTTGTCGGACGTGCGCTCCCTCGCGTAACCCCATCGCGGTCGCGACGCGTCGTTCCCGTGTAACCTGGCCGTTGCACAGCCAAGCAATGCAGAGCAGAGCTGTTGTTACACGCGCCGCTTCCCAAAATAAACCGTCACAAGGGCCACGAGCTGCACGATCGACGTCAGGCCACCTCTTAATAATGTGCATCATCTCAACCTGTACCCGCTTCCCCGCTAGGCTTCTCTCCCTTTAGTCTCCCAGTCCCGGTTATCCGTCCGCGTGGTTCATCAAATGGCTTTCTTGACCACGTTGAAGTGCGTATACCTTATTTACTGTGTACCACATAACACACGACCAATTGGACTAGTTTAAGGTAGAGAAACTCTGATTTATAGTGTTGAAACTAATCTTTGCGGTTGAAAGATGCGGAGCAGAAACACGCCCACACAGCCCTCTAATAAGAAATTATACGGTACGCACTTCCATGAGCGCCGCTTCGAACCGGTCACTCCTCGACCTGAAGCGGCGTCTCCTGCCTCTCCATCCGCCGCGCGATCTGTTGCTCTTGCGAGCCCACTGGCGCCCTCCTTAGGACCTTCTAGACCGCGACATGGAGCTGGAGAACGGGTCCGCGGGGCGGCGCGACCGCCGACGCGCCACGCGCAACGGCGGCGACGACAACGCGAGCGGTATGGCCACGTTCCCGATCGACGAGGAGGCGGCCGTCTCGGGCGTGGCCTCGCCGCTACTGCCGCCGGGGGGCATCGCACTCAACTACAACTCGGACTCGGCCGTCTACGACCGCGACCGTGCGTGCTCTCGCGTGCTGGCTGCTTGTATTGAAAGCGTAGTGGTGGTGGTGGTGATGGCATTAACACGGAGCGCATGCGTGCGACGGACGTGCAGTGGAGCAGCAGCACCGGCACTTCTTCTACGGGCCGGGCACGCACTACGCCACCGTGTCGAGCGATGAAGAGGAGGACGAGGAGGCACGCGGCCTGGACTTTGCGCCGACGGGCTACAGCGAGCCGCGGCAGACCATCCCGCGCGCCAACTGGCGCGGCGCCGTCACGCGCAGCAAGAGCAAGAAGAGCGTGCGTAGTCGCTCCCGTATAGATTCCGGTCTGAGGGTTGCTCACGCGTGACGTCGTGTTGATACGGGACAGCTCTCGCCGCCGGAGCCCACCGGCAGTCGGTTCACGCGTCGATCGCGCATGCGGAACATCAAGAAGCACCTGCGCGTGAGTGACGGCTTGATGATGATGGGAAGGCGACCGTGGCGGGCATGCACTCACTGTACTGTGCCCACTGCAGGAGCCGCCGAGCGTGCAGAAGCTGCGCGTGTCGGCGTACTGCACGTGCGACCAGCTGCAGCTCTTCAAGCTGCTCAAGTGGCTCGAGCGCGTCGAGACGGGCCAGCTGCCGGGGGGCGAGCTGAATCCGGACGGCTGGCGGCACAAGATGTACATGGGCGCGATCCACTCGACGTGCGCGCCGCCCGAGGAAGAAGGGTGCGCGTTCGACTGTCGTGCAATATGAATGCGCAGTTGCCATGCTGACTATGCTGGTTGTGATGCTCCAGGACCGACGAGATGGTGCCGCTCGCGTACCGGCAAAAAGACGCTTTCTACTTCGCGTACGTCCCGAACCTTCAGCATTTATACAGTGCTATTGCAAGCGGCTAAACTGCTTATGCTGGGACTACAGAACGGGCTGCGCTGTCTTCTGGGGGCTCACGCGGACAGAGGAGCAGGCGCACTTGCGCGCGCTCACGGCCTTCTCGGTCGGCCCGGTCAAGCAGATCGAGGTGGAGGACATGGACTACACGTATGGCGAGGCGAGCCGCATCGCGAACGACGCGGTGACGCTGAGCTCGAACCGCGCGGCCGAGAAGCTGGCGATCGCGTTCGCGATGGCGCAGTCGGCCAAACTGGATGTGTTCGAGGAGCGCGTGGAGGAGACTATCCAGGAGACCAAGCACGTGCCGCAGAACCTGGCGACTACCGGCTCGATCCAGTACTCGCAGGGCGACATCTCGAAGCTCATCGGTCGATTATTTATTGAGGTACTGTTGGTGCACGTGTGCTAAGGAGTTATCGAGTGTGGGATGCATACTCACCGTCTGTGGTGCGCGCTCCCGTGACCAACAGCGAAGCGACGTGAACCTCAACTCGGACATGCTGGACGAGCCCGACTTCTTCTGGGAGGACGACGAGTTCCAGCCGCTGTACAAGAAGATGATGAAGTACCTGGACGTGGACAACCGCGTGCAGATCCTCAACACGCGCCTGGACATTCTGCGCGAGCTGTACGTGGCCTCCATGGGTTTTGTGTGTGTTTCTGTGTGTGTATGCGGTTGTGGTGGCGGACTCCTGACGCGTCCCGTGGCGTGTTTGGCTTCTTAGGCTGGACGTGCTGAGCCAGCAACTCGCGCACCAGCACGACACCAAGCTCGAGATGATCGTGATCTGGCTCATCGTCGCAGAGGTCGCGGTCGAGGTCGTGTGGAACATGCTCATCAAGGACATCCTGGGCTTCTTCCCGCGCGCCGGGTGATCGACCGGTCGGCTAAGCCGCCCTCGTGGTGACTCTTTTTCGACGTAGGACCACTCGACAGCTCTAGGGAGTTAGGGAGCGGTATCGCGCCTGCGTGTTGCATCTCTCCTCTGCTTAGACGTAAGTTACCAAGCGATCCGCATGTGATGCCGTGGTAGACCCCGTTGAGGCCTCCCTAATAGGGAGGGACAGGGTGTTCCCTAACCAGCAATACGGCATTTATGGCGAATTAGGGTTCGTTATGGCGAATTAGGGCGTAACAAGTGGGACACCTTTTCCAGCCTCGACATGCGTGTCACTTGCGACTTCCGCCCGACATTCGCACAGTCAAAAGACGTACCGTCAACGCGTCGACGTATATTACGCGACGCACCTCTCGCTGGCTTCGACCTGTGCCCGCCTTCCTCGCCTCCCTCTGCCCTCCATTTCCCCGCGCACGGCGTCCCTAAAGCGCCTCACGACCACAGGGACAGCACCGCTACCGATACAGAAAGAGAGAGAGAAGCCATGGCGCGCGTCGACTCGGCCAGCGCCGCGGACGTGCCGCCGCCGCCGACGGAGACGTCGGCGCTGTTGAGCCCCCGCGACGCTGCGGCGCCCAACTACATGTCCGACTCGGCCGTCTACGACCTCGAGCGTGCGTCCGCAACGTCTTGTCTGCGTACATGCATGACGTTGGGGACTTGACTGTGAAAACGTGAACAGGGCCTGCGCAGCAGCACCGCCACTTCTTCTACGGGCCGGGCATGCACTACGCGACGACCATGTCGAGCGACGAGGAGAGGGAAGAGGACGACGAGAACGAGCCTGAGGCGGAGGCGACCGACGACGACGACGAGCACCTCGGCCTGGCGCCCGCGGGCTTCCGCACCAACGCGACCGTGCTGCCGCGCGTCACGTGGCGCGGCAAGTTCAAGAAGAACGTGAGGGCCTCGCACTCTACGCTGCTGGTCGCGCTCGGAGTCTGACGCGTCTGTTGTTGTGGCCAATGGACAACGCTCTAGGGCTCGCCGCCGGCCGCTAAGGGGATTGTCAGCCGGTTCACGCGCCGCTCGCGCATGCGCAGCATCAAGAAGCGGCTCAAGGTGCGGATGGAGAGGCAGCAGCGCTGTATTGTGGGCGAGCAACCGAGCCAACTGACGCGTTTGCACGTGTTCGACAGGGCCCGCCGAGCGTGCAGAAGCCGCTGCGCGTGTCGGCGTACTGTTCGAGCGACCAGCTGCACCTCTTCAAGCTGCTCAAGTGGCTCGAGCGCGTGGAAACAGGCCAGCTGCCCGGCGGCGAGCTGCACCCGGACGGCTGGCGGCACAAGATGTACATGGGCGCGATCCACTCGACATGCGCGCCGCCCGACCTCGGCGACGAGCGGTACGTATCAGCACCATTCAAGTGGGTAACAAACAGCACGGGCTTCACTAACAATGCACGTGTCTCGACGGCGACGCTCTCTCCACAGCGCGGAGACGGCCACGTATCGCCAAAAGGACGTCTTCTACTTCGCGTACGTCCGTCTATTATGCCCTCGGCCGCGGCGGTCGGTATCGATGAGCTATTAAAGCATGGCACTGACACTGCATTTCATGAGACAGAACGGGCTGCGCTGTCTTCTGGGGGCTCACGCGGACAGAGGAGCAGGCGCACTTGCGCGCGCTCACGGCCTTCTCGGTCGGCCCGGTCAAGCAGATCGAGGTGGAGGACATGGACTTCACGTACGGCGAGGCGAGCCGCATCGTCAACGACGAGATCACGCTGAGCTCGAACCGCGCGGCCGAGAAGCTGGCGATCGCGTTCGCGATGGCGCAGTCGGCCAAACTGGATGTGTTCGAGGAGCGCGTGGAGGAGACTATCCAGGAGACCAAGCACGTGCCGCAGAGCCTGGCGACGACGGGCTCGATCCGCTACTCGCTCAGCGACATCTCGAAGCTCATCGGCCAGTTGTTCATCGTGGTGCGTGCCCGGCCTCGTTGGCTGATACTTACGTCGCATGTCGATCTCTGACAGTCTGCTGTGGCGTTTGTATCGTCCAACCAGCGGAGCGACGTGAACCTCAACTCGGACATGCTGGACGAACCCGACTTCTTCTGGGAGGACGACGAGTTCCAGCCGCTGTACAAGAAGACGATGCGGTATCTAGACGTGGACAAGCGCGTCGAGGTGCTCAACACGCGCCTGGACATCCTGCGCGAGCTGTGCGTCCAGTGATGGCGGCTATGCATTCAGTCTTGGTGTGTGTGATGCTGACTGATTGTCCGCCTTGCTTGTGTGTGCCACCTACAGGCTGGACGTGCTGAGCCAGCAGCTCGTGCACCACCACGGCACCAAGCTCGAGCTGATCGTCATCTGGCTCATCGTGGCCGAGGTGCTCATCTCGGTCGTGTGGAACATGCTCATCAAGGACATCCTCGGCTTCTTCCCGCGGTCCGACACTGAGTAGAGCGTCGCCCACGCATCGCACGCATCGCACGCATTGCGAAGCGTAAGAGCGGTTCTCTGCTGTCGCTAGATGAAGCCAATCAGTTTTGCTGTATTGTTGGAGACCCTCCCAAGCGCAAATAAAGCGTTTATCCCTTGGGTGCTAGCGATCTACTTGAGCTGGATGCGCGCGACGGACTTTTCGCGCCTGCGCCGTCCGGCGCCGCCTCCTCCCGGCTGCAGCGCGGCTACGAGCGTGCGCCGCGCCATGTTGCGGCCCCTGGACCCGCTCCGCCCGCTCGCCGCTCCTTCTGCTGCATCGCGGTCTCCGTAGTCGTGGCCGCGGGCGCTTACGCTGCCGCTGTCCCCGCCGACGCTCGACGCTCCTGAGAGCTGCCGCTGGAGCCGACGCCTGGCCACATACCCACGCAGCGCGCGCTGGATCTCGGCCGCGGCCTCGCGCCTGGCTTCCTCCTCCGCGGCGCGTCTGGTCTGCTCGGCCATCAGCTTGGACTGGCGGCGGCGCGCGACCTCGCGCCTGGCGGAGCTCTGCAGCAGGAAGCGTCGCACCACGCGCTGCAACCGGACCACAAAACCTTCGAGCTGGTGCAGCCGCAGCGCCTGCAGCTCCCGCTTGGCGCGCCACACGCCGGCCCGCGACCGGTACGCCTGCTGGATGGCGATGGCCGCGATCGAGTCGCGCCGCCGCTTGTCACAGCGGCGCGCGCCAGACGAGGTACCGCCGCGCGGCCTGCTGGATGACGCGCGCCGCGTGGTCGCGCGCGTGAAGCGTTTGCCGCCGCGCCTCTCGCTCGCGCTTGCGCTCCGCCTGCCGCGCGGCCAGTTGCTGTGTGCGGAGATGCAGCCTGCAGGTTAGTACAGGGCGCTGACGGGTAGCGTCGTCAAGCATCGACAAGCGACCGATCCCACCTGCTGGAGCTCGTCATGCTTGAGCTGCATGCGCTTGGTGCGCTCGGCCACCTTGCGCTTCCAGGCCTCGGCACGCTGCTTGCTGCCGTCCACACCGCTCACAGTTAGCGCTTGCACTCTCCATGGGCACCTCAGGCCGTGTCCAATGGGCGACCACCGCACCAGGGCGGCTCTCAAACGCTGACCTCTTGTCGATGGACTGCAGACTCGAGTCGCAGTACGTCCCGGCGATGAACTCGCGCGTGAACCCCGCGTCCTTGGAGTGCTTCGGGCACGAGAGCGCCCCGCCGCCGCCGCCGTCAAAGTCCAGGTACCGCCCGTAGTCGAACCTGCCGAGGACAATCGAGCGTCGTGGCGTCAATACAATGCGCCGCCATCGCCCGTATCAGGTGAGTCGATGCAACGAGCGCCCTACCCGGTGGTGGTGCGGTAGAGCGGGTGCTCTCCGCGTCGGGCGGCGAGCAGCTCAAGCTTGCCGAGCGAGCGCGCGGCCGGGAAGCCGCCGCCCGAGATGCGCGGCAGACTCACAAACCCGCCGTTGTTGTTGCTGCGACTGTTGATAGGAGCCGATGGACGCAGCGGCGACGCGCAGCCGCCGCCATGCAGCCCGTAGCTGTTGAGCGCGAGCATGAAGAAGCGGCCGCCCTACTCGTACTACTCGTACTGCGTAAAGTATAGGTAAGGACTGGGTGGAGCGCTGCTGGACCTGGTTGATGCGCGAAGGGGTACGCTTTTAGGTTGAAGTGGGGATTTCAGACCGTGGCAGTAGCCTTGACCGCTAATTTTAGGTTGACATTCAGCCAATCAGAGGTAAAAGCTGGGTTGAATTTGGTGTTGATGCTTTTTCTGATTCGCGCGTGGTACCAACCGCCATGATTGGACAATATTCTTGTTTATGATCGTACAGGATTGGACCAAAAAGGGAAAATCATCCGCACACGCGTCGAGATCTTGGGACGGGCGAAGTGAATGCGGGGAGGGATTTCTCCCCCCTCCTTTGCCAATTTCCGTGAACCGGGCACCGATCAAGGCGAAACGACAATCTATAGCACTGGGTAGAGCGTGGAGCGACACCTTGAGTGGTGGCACTTGTAGACACCTCGTATAGGAACAGTATACAGTAGTGCGCGGTTGAATCTGGCTCTGGGCTCTAGGTTGGGCGCTGACCGGCAAGGACCAAGGATCTCTCTGAAGGAGCTCCCCCCCTCCTCTCCTCCAAGACGGGGGTTTAGGGTCGACGAGAACCGGTCCAGCCAGCCAGCCAAGGATGGATCCCTCCCCTTTCTCCCCACCACCAACCTCGCACGACCAACCACTGGCGGAGACCCTTTGAGCGTTTTGATTGGTGCAAATACCCTTGTTGAACTCGTATGATTGGTGCAAAACAGTCAAATGGCCCCGCGCAGCCAATCCGTGGTTGAGATCTCGCCCCTCCTCCCTCCTCCCCGCTCCGCCATCCGCGCCCTACCTGTCGCCCTCCCCGCCGCGACATCGGAGGGCCCGACCATTCTCCATTCTGCGGTGAACAAGGTAAGCGCTCCCTCCCTCCGGACTCAGATAGCGAGCTGTGCTGCCGAGCGTGTAGAGCGTTGATCCTTTCAGCGCTCTACATGTAGGGCGGACGTGTAGGACGTTAACCCTTTTGAGCGTCGGGTATCTAACGCTGCTTGTTACCTCATGATCTCAGTTCAGCAACCATGGGCAAGGAAAAGGTGCACATTTCGCTCGTCGTGATCGGCCACGTCGACGCCGGCAAGTCGACGACCACGGGTCACTTGATCTACAAGTGCGGTGGCATTGACAAGCGTACGATCGAGAA